>JAANSQ010000628.1:0-20831 GCA_036850885.1 Lepidocyrtinus dapeste | reverse complement strand
TTCAGAGTAAATAAATACTTTGTATTTTGTCGGTCATTTGGCACCATCTAAAACTCCCTATTGACCATAATTAATGAAAATCCCTAGAGGAAAAATTGTTTTTCTTGAGGTCCTTTTGTATTTGTTTGTTTGCTCTCCGGTTCTACTTAATTTACCAGTGATGATAATTTTGTATGGATGGAAACAATTCAATTGGTGTGTTTTTTCGGACAAACAAAAGTTAAAAGTGTTGTAGTTAAATAGTAACATGTTTGGTACTGGTTACGCTTCGCTTATTTACACTACTGAGCGGCTTCTTTAACGTTTATGAAAGATCAGTGAAGCTTTGATACACATTTTTTTCCCTTTTTTAAAAAAATCTACTTGATTCATTGCAACAAAAAGAAAGATGAGTATTTAATATTTGGAGAGTGTGTAGACAGAAGTTTGTTACATATTAAGCAAACAATAGATTAGTAAAAACTGAATGAGGTTTTGGTTGATGATGAGAACAAACATTAATACCTCAGCGGCCAGAAGGTAGTCCCTACAAATAAGAAATTGTTTGAAAAGGAGGAAAGCTAATATTTACTTTATTGAGTACACTTTTTTGATACGGATTTTAAAAGTAGGCACGGTCTCATTTTTTGTTTCTCATTGCGTTCATGAGATTTTCTTAAAGAGAAAATAAAAATTCGTTTCATTGTCTTCGGCTTTTTAAGATTTTTGTCTCATGCTTAAGAAGTTGGAGTCTGTCAGCGACTCTGTTTTGTGCGGCTTCTTAAACACATTATTCATGGTGTTTTTTAATGCTTTCGGATTGAGAACGAGAAGTGAGAAGAAAACATCATCAACAATGATTTGAAAACATGTTTGATGATAAAGAATAGGATGATGTGACGGTACTTGAATCGAAAAATGAAATGTGTACAGAACCGAGTGTTAACTTGATGTTGAGAAAATTGAGTGAGTTGAAGGGAGGGTGACTGATGTAGGCTACATTTGGTTCTTAAGGGTAGGTAAATTACTTACCTTTTCAAGTATCGTTTTGGAGGAGCATTATGTTCAGTTAAAGTTATCATAAAGATTTATGGGCTATTCATCATGAAAAAATAGATTCTAAACTGACCAAAAATGATGCCTCGTCTTTTGATAAGAAGAATTCGTTGAAAATTAGTTTATTTTAAATGTAACCATTTCGTTTTATTGTTTTCAGGTGATAACGTGGTTCCAAAATCGTAGAGCGAAATTGAAACGCGACATGGAGGAGCTAAAAAAGGACGTTGAGTCAGCCAAGTTATTGTCAGCGCACAAGTCATTTTTAGGTGAGAATTAATTCAATTCTACTTCTTTCTAATCATTTGTGAGTTCGTTGTCGATGGCTGCGCTTTGCCATCATTTCGATTTGAATTATAATCAGTTGCTCTCATATTCGCACATGTACAGGCAGTAAATGTTAATATTTTTTTTTTATTTTAGAAAGCGCTCATGACCTAGGCCTTCTTAAGAAGCGAACTCCAAGTCAGATGGACATGAGTCCTGGTGCAGCTGCGTACCAAATCTCATCCCCTACATCATCTTCTCAGTCCTCTCATTCACCCATCAATCTCACATCAGAATCTCCTCCTTCAACTCATTAAAATCTCCACCTACCCTTTCACTCCAGTAATCGTCTTGAATGGAGAGGAAAAAAATATATTTGAAAATACATAGTACTTCCACCACTGCATTTAGAACCTAGAGCAGCAGCAGAGCAGCATGAGCATTGAGCAGACCAGGACGACGAAGAAGAAACCACCAACATAACAGCTTCAAACTCCTCCGCCCTGAAAAATGAAAAGTAAAAACGTACGTGCTTATTCACTCACCACATCGTTCCACCATCCAACCATTTATATTCGGCCTCATTTTCTCCTAAACTCTTTTTTTTTATCCTTCCTCCACTCAACTCCCAAAGGAGTAGGAAACAAGCCATGTAGAATGCCATGTGCTGCTTTATATCAATTGAATACTCTCTGAAATAAAAAAAAATCCTTCCAGATATTCATATCAAGTTCCACATTGTTTTGTTTTAGCTGGAAGAGGAACTAATGCTAGCATATAGTAGCGATACTTTAAAATATAGGGATTTCTTTTACACTACACCACATTTAAAAAAAATGTTGAGTGGGATTGCTACATTCGGAATAAAACGGCTACACATCCATATCCAGTAATCTTGGACGTACCTCGCCCAACACCAGCGGTTACTGGTAAATGTAAATGGAGGAACGAAAGGAAAACCTGTTCCTTGTCATTAGTCCCGACTAGTTGCTCTCCTACTAAAAAGGTTATTTTTTAAGTTTCTGTGTGACACTATACCAGTCTTGTACGATTTCTGTAATTGCCATACGAAGGAAACCCTAAAACCCTTATATTTTTTCCATTTTAAGCTAGCCGCGCCATATTCATTGCAAAGAAAATATCAAAATACATTTTTTAATTTCCTTCTTTCCATTTGAATCCCTTCGGGGTTCCATAAAAGAATAACTCATTTGATTCAGTTTCCCTTTTTAAATCGAAGCGCCTGACGATCTTCTGAAAAGGAAATGGCTGTGACTGACTACACAAGCGTGAGGTTTTTTTAGGTTATGCAAAAATGGTTTTTTCTTCTCAAATCATCATGATCGTAACCCTACGAAGCAAATAAATTAGTGTAGCTTCGCTTCCAGCAAACTACTCCATGAAAAACGCACCCTGGTTTACCACACACATTGCTTAGGTATTAATAATGAGGGAAAAGCAGAGGAAAGGTAGAGTGAGAGAAAAAAAAATTACGCTTTTGTGATATTATTATTAATTCCCTTGAGCTGAACTTGTTCCGAATGCATAATGTGTGCACTCTTTTCTAGCTACTTTTTTCAAAATCTCATTTTGCCTTTTTCTCTGCGTCGTCATCATCATCATTATCATCAGGATTTTTTATTCAGGAGAAAAAAATACATAAAATGCTAGGTCTTTATGAACATTGTAAATTAGATGGTGCTGCGTAGACCGTGTTTGTATTACAATCATGTTTCAGTCCTTTTCGCATTTTTACAATAAAAACGGCTCATGCCTTCTCTAAAGAGCTCTATTGGATTGGACCTGTTCTATTAAAAATGGTCTTTTTTTTTCTTCCATTTGCAACAGAGTCATTATCTCCGTCATCGTCATCATCTTCAAATCCTAGTAATCATGATCATCCCTGTCGTGCAATCATCATCATCATTCTCTTCATAATCATGAATAGTCTTTTGTTACTCCTTCGGTGAAAAATTTTTCATGGAAAAATAATGCATGAGTAAAGTTTGGGAGATAGGAAAATGCCACCAATCATGCTTCATGAGCCATCTTTTTAGTTCATGCGTATCTCATCCTTTTCTAAAAAGGCCTATAAAATCATCCCATATAAAATACTTTTATGGGTTTTGTATCAAAAAGAATATTCTTCTTTGGAACCATGCCAGTACAGCGGATTGCTGGCTCGGAAAATTTGTAAGCTGGTAGCAGAACTATATGCAAACTAATCACAATAATGATAGTGACAGCAAACAAGAGAAGAGAGAGAGAAAAAAAGTATGTCTATTCGAAAAAGCTCCACTGGTTAGGATCTCATCATCGTCTCAAGAGTATAAAAAAATCTTTAGGTTTTAGACTTGAGAGAAATATTTAAATGCGATAAACTTTTTGACTAGCGTCACAGTGCTGACAAATCAAGCCGACAACAAGATAATGAGCTCTGATAACTTCTAAACTCATCTTGAGCTACCACCAAAGAAGGCTTTTGCTACTGTACTGAGACTAATGAATGGCTGGGATAATGACGATATTAGGACAAGATAAAACTGGGCGATAGCATTTTACTTCTTTTGGATCAATGACTGCACACAAGGAGAAGAGCTTTCCTTTACGGAACAATACGTCAAATATGAAGCGCTGGCAAATTACATTGATCAAGATTATAGGATTTTTATTTTTGGAAGTTTTAAAATAGAAAAATGCTCCTTGGATTGTGGCATGTTTATATGTCATCATTTAAATGAAATGTAACGGAATCTTGTAGATCATCTATTACACATTGATTTTTTAGAAAACTATAAGAGCGTCTACAATAATGATTTGTTATTGTGGGCGTCTTCTTCAAGCGAGCAAAATAAATTGAACAGTGTAACTAGTAAATCTTGATCGTTGTTTAGTTTGCATATAATGGTTTCCCAGTTAGGAGGAACGAAATATAGGAGGATGATATGAAGATGATGATAGTGATAACTATACTATCAGGCTTCTTTTCAAAATAAACCATCCATAAAGAGTTTAATTGAATACACGGGTAATGATGGCTCACATTAAAATCCACTTCCTCTCAATATAACCAAGATGAAAATGAGCTGAGTTTTCTTCACGTTCATAGATGTTTGGCAGGGTGTGTTATGAGCTGTATGAAAACCATACGAAGGATTTTTATGTGCTGAAAATGAGAACGATTTTATCATCGAAGACAGCCAGATAAATGATATGAGCGCTAATGTCCCTTAATCAACGTTTTGGGTGGGTTCATTTCTCAAAGATAAATTATGATTTTTTGCAATTGTTTTTTCCTTCTTTCGGTCTAAGTGGCAATTTAGAAGTGTACAATGCGCACATACTATCATACTATACATACTTCAGTTTCTAATGCTCGCTTTTTTTTACTAGGGATGATTAGGACTTTGGTAGTGGTGGTGATGATGATTAATGTTTTTCAAAGAGGTTATTTTAAGGAAACTGACTCATCTTTTAATTCCTTTTGCACGATTCCAAGAAACTTTTGTGGCATTGTGTTATCTGCTAAAGTATTATGGTACATCATGCTCATTTTTTTGTCCCATAGCCAATAACGCTAATTCTTTCTCTGGGGCTCATGTTCTCGTACGGTGGGGAAAATGAAATCAAATTGGAAAACAAAACTATTAAAAATGAAACGTGTCTGTACATATAAACTGTATAAAGCTTTATTAAGGTTCAACTCTAGTATTAAATCGTATTTAGGTGTTGTCTACTCTCGTTGTTTTCCCCTGACCCAAGTAGGGCTTTGCGAAGTGTTTCCAAATACAATACCAAAAATTTATGTGGGGAAATACACCTGATGGTAAAATTAACTCTCGTATACTAAAAATTCTAATCTGTGTAATTTAGGTGTAAATTTCCTCTACGAATAATGCAAAAAAAGGATAAACCTTGAACCAAAATATATTTCGGAAAAAGAATCCTACTCTTAAATCAAAGAGAAGATACAGCTACAGTAAAAAAATAATATGCTTACAGTTAATTACATACTTGAGAATTTATGGTAGGAAAGCAGCGAAAAAAAATCAGTTTAATCGATAGAGTGAACATTCGCACGTACTTATTCTTTTACTTAATTATTTAATGAACTGGATGATGTATGATAGGTAGTTAGCGTCGCATTTGTAAAAAAATTGTATTATATGAAAAATGTTCCTTGGCTTTACAATGTTGTCGGGTATTCTCCTAATAGGTAATATGTGAGTGGTATTCTATCATTGAATGTTAATCAATGTTAGTGTAATCTATAGGAAATAAATTTTGCAAGAATTTTACCTCCAAGAGTAAAAAATCTGTTGGAGCAGCTAAAGAAAATGGTACATGCATACAGTAAGCTAAGAATGTTTTAGATTTGTTCCGTTGCCAATAATAGGGTGGTTAAGATAAAATTTCTTGAAGTTACAATGTATTAAATCATGTACATGTAATAAGTTAGTGTTGTAACTTAACCTTATTTATAATTTGGTCTCCACCAATCAGTATTATTACTACCCTAGTAAAAGGGAGGAAATCTTCATGTCGACAAATTCACAATTTAAGCGTAAACTACATCTGGTTTTAATGATGGCGAGCAAAAGCGTAATAGAAAAAGGGGGAAAAAATCTAGGCAACTCGTTTCATTCAAATTGTAATTTACTACTAAATAGGTAAAGTTAATACAGATGTATTCGGGGTTGGAAAATAGCTTTAGATAAATTAAGCATAGAATAAATTATAGTTTAGATTGTAGTGTAACTATATAAATATGTATGATCGTTATATAATCGAAGATTTAGTTCCGTGGAATATTACTGTTCGGTTTAAAAAGAATCAATGATTGTGATTGTCATGTCACTATAATTATAAGTTTGTTGTTGTGTGTAAGAAAAAAATAAAATGCGTATTTATCGTCGATTCCATAAAAAATTTGGATGGGTTTGCTCAAATTTATTTCCATGGCTTAATCGCATGTATGACTTATGCAGCTTAAATGCTGTTGCGGTATGTACAATCATCATAGCATGATCTTCGTGTAATCGCATTGATCACAGTTGAAACGTATATACTCATCGGCTCATTTCCAGCAAGCACGATTTTGATTTAACCGTGCGCTTCCTGTGTTCTTTGACGGTGGTTTAGTTTGCAGAAAATTGCATGCAGAGAACGTTGTCGTGTTGTATTGATCTACTGAAAGACAAAGCAAAGCGTTTGAACGTACGCGAGTGAAGAATCAATCAGTATGTACCTAAATGCTCAATGAATATTAGAATGATCTCTGGCTACTACAAAATAACTTTTCAATTTTTCTGATTAGCTCAATCGATACCAGTGTTGATTGAAAATGTACACGTTTTTTTCTCGCTGATTGAATGAGAAACCTTATGCATAAGTAATTTACGAGTTGTACTCAAATTAAAAATTAATTGTCTCGCTGAATATTCATGAGATGGAGTTATTGCGACACTATAATAAAGCGAAGCAAATGAGTTTGTAATATGTCATTGATTCAAATCTGAAAGCAAAAGAAGTCCGTATACACAAAAAAAAAAGATCAGAATCAGAAAGAGTCAGAGATCTCAGTCTCATATTGTAGAGCTTTCGAATGGTGACGATAATGAGACACTTTGTATTGTCAGCGAAGCAATTCGCAATAAATTTATGGCATCACTTGTCGCCGCCGTCTTTCCTCGTCATAATTACCTTAAGTAATTAGAAAAGGTGACCAGACTCACTCACTCACTCTCTCTCTCTCTATTTATTTCTTATTTCTAATTTAAAGTCTCGTCGAAAAGAAATAGGGATGAGAAAAGCTTATTTATGTCTTACATAAAATACCAAAATACATTGGAATTCCTCCACGTGAAAAGGATAAGATGACACAATGGTTGAAGGCGACAGTGAAAACTATAACAGAAATTATGGTTAACTACCACATCGCCAACATTTTATAACGCTAATAAGGATCACATGTTCCTTTTAAGCTTTTCCTGAAACTGTCTGTTTTACTCTGATGTGAACCAATCTCATTCATTCATTTTCTTAAACTCTTTATGTTCGTATGGGAGGTTGAGCAAGTTCTTTAACTCTTGAGGAATATGAATCCTTACCGTAAATGGGTATGTAGGGATAATGCCCTATAATCAGTATATTATTGTGATATGAGATAAACGAAGAATTCCGTAGAAGAGCTAATGCTTAATCACTGTACAAACTGCTGTGATGTAAGTATGAATGGTTTTTCTCATGACCGAAATGCGTTTTAAAGGTCCCTTAATCTAGCCATAAGTGTTGATGATGGGATGAAGGCGAGAGTAGTCGCATCATCAGCTAAAGTATACATGGAAGACTGGGAATATAATATATTGTCTCGTTTTTACATGCTTAAGCGCATTTTAGGAAAAGGGAAAAGAATAATATTTACGGTTTAGGATGATCAGAGGAGACACGGTTCCTTTGGTTACGAAAACTTACGCAAAAAAGTCAAAGTGTTGCGTTGTGGAGTGCTTATGTCTCCTGCCTTCATTGAATGAATCTCAGCGCTGAAGAAGAAGTTGAGTAATGTGGTGGAAATAAATATAGATTAAAAGAATGTATCTCGTTGTTAGGCCAACATAAATTAACAAGGATAGATTAACATGATGTGGAAAAAGAGCCGCAAATGTTTTCGTTGGCTCGTCGGAGAAGTCGCAAACTCGTTCGAGCGAAACCAATTTCCTTCTCCTGTGAAGACAAACTGCCTCTTTGAGTCTGAGCGACTTGCTACACGAAAATTCCTATCTTCATGTAAATACCACTGCTTAGCATTGAGGGATATCTTAGACTACCTACATGTCTTCCTATGCATAAGTAAAACGAGCAGTGTTTTTTAAGAAAATGGAATAAATCAATGAGTACACAATTCAAGGAATTGTGCGACAAAATGCATGTAATTTACGTCCGACGGGACATTCCTCCCATTCCCGGATTCACCTTTGTTCATCCTGTGCTACAGTTTTTTCCTCTGATTGCACTATGAACATGTAGGATAACCCTTGAGAACTATAATGACAAAACTCTGGCAAAAACATAAAGTCTCATGACAATGATGATGTTATGCCTTTAATTTCATGCACTTCTAATTTTTTGCCCAATTCATTTTCTCAAACGGAATATTAATTGGTTTTATCCAATTTGCCTAAGAGACGTTAAACGGAATTTTACACTCAGAATTTTTTCAATTTACAGTTATTATTTGCCAAGCCATTTAAACTACTTTACAAGATTTGCATAATTTTAGCAGAAGCAAGAGAAAATTGGATTTTTTACAACCTCGACAGGCAGGTCCAAGGTCGTAAAATTGTGTAGCAATAACGACAAAACATGCATAATTATTAATATTTATACCTACAACAGATTACAAGCAATTTTTTTTCTAGCTTTCTTTGACTCAATGCAATACTAATTGTGTCTACAGCACTCAGGCACTTGTTTAGTTTGGTTGCATAAAAGCAATTAGAATGCAGTGCAGTGCACTAAGTAGTAAAAAAAACCTTCCGATATAAGAATAAACTATTTTAACCTTTTCCCTTTCTCTCTCTCTCTCAATTTAATTTATAGTTCTTGTATTTCTTCTCCCATAAATGTAAATTAGAAAAGCCGGTGCTTGGCTTTGCTAAACCGCAATAAACCATGCCACCAACAAAGTGTATCATGAACTTTAAGCTCATATTATTCATGCTCTTTGAGAAGCGGCATTCATTGCCCATATTAATTGCCAGAGTAATTTATCATGATATATTAAGGAAAATATGTAAAACACTTTTGCCCGACTTAGGCAGGCCTAGCGATAGAGTTGATAAATTTAGCAAATCAAACATATTTAAATCTTTTCGGTATAAATTTTTGTGCAGTATCCTAACATTCTCCTACAGTTGCAAAAAAAAAATTATAGCGATTAATTAAACTTTTTTTTTCCTCGGTATTAACACATAAATCCCATATATTTTATGCAAAATGCTAAAAATAAAAGAAGAGAAATGTCGACATTTATTGACAATTAGTTAAAAAAAGAATCCTGTAAAAAAGGTAGATTCCCGACAGATATTAAGCAATAATAAAGATAATGTAATAATAATTATTTTAGCACCAACGGTGCCGCCACACCGCACCGCGAGTCATATCATAACCATCTTCATTCTTTTTCAAATATTTCTCTTTCTTTTAAGGTGATTCTGATGCCGCATCATCATCATCTTACGCCTCTACAGAGTACACTGAGTTTAGACGCTCAACACTTGTAGATCACTCTATATGTGGTACCCTTTTTTAAAACACCGCATATATATTAACCTCCCCATCTCTTGAAAAAACACGAGTGTAAAAGCACAACGCATATGTGTAGCAGTTAAGCCTTACTTTGAAAGCTTATAAAATCCCTATACACTGGCTGAGATGAGCGGATCAGAAAAGTATGGAGATGAAGTAGACAAGAGTAATTTTGAGAGAAAATTTAGGAGACTTTTATTGGTGTTTGTTGATGCTTATTGCTTATTGTTGTTATACATATTCTTGTGTGTGCACGAGATACCGACAAAAGCGGCCGGACGGAGAAATCAGAGATATTACACCACATTATATACTCCATAATGTATAAAACATCCCATAAAAATGTAAAACGTTTCAGACTTCGCCTCATTGTAAAACGCTTCGTGTATCATTAATAATATCTGTGGCTCATCTCTCCATTCCAGTGTCATACCAAGACAGTATCCTTAGAGAAGTTTCCTTTCTCGTTGCCACCTACCATATTGATATCGTACGGATGAAAAAGGAGTAAATGCAGAGAAGACGGTGTTATCATCCTTCTGTATAGTTTGCGCTGCTCGCGTGTGTGTGTGCTTGTCTTTTGAATAGCGCAGAGAGAGAGAGAGAAGATCAGGGCGACTTTTTTATATCATCATCTTAATTCTACTACGTATAAATCAGCATTCTCATTCAAACGGATAGAGCTTTTAGGGAGGTAAGATGATTACAGGTAAGTCATTTTTTACAGTACATGTCCAGAGGTGCTCATTCTCCTGTAAACTGTCTTGTATAGTGTAATCTTTTCCTTCTGTCGGAACCAAATCTCAGAGTGAAAGGGTAGAGCCAAGTAAATCCATTCTAACACATTACAAGCTCTTGAAATGTTGTAGTGTTAGCAATGATGATAAGATGCGTATCAGGATGCTGATTCGGGAGACTCATGTTCTACGTCGAAAAATCCAACACCTTTATTTCCAATTCGTACCCGCTGTTAAGATGAAATCTTAAGCGTCAACTGATTGTGTTAAGCTAAGGGCTTCCCATCTTTCGTCTTCTTTCATTAAAAAATTGATGGTTTTTGTTAGGTGCCTTTGATTACCAAGGATCACGGTAGACTTTCGATAAAACAATTTGTAAACTCTTTCCATTGTAAAAAGGGCGGTTTTGGTGTTTTAGAGAATATGAGCATACATTTTTCATTTACATGGCTTACTAGTAGTGTCCAATTGTCATGTATAGTATTCTTAATTATTTCTAAAAATATGATATGAATAAATTTACCTGAACGAACGAATGAACTGAAATACCCAGAATATTCACAAGCAGTACCATACCATTTCTCAATGACAAAGTACATTAAATAAAATAGAACTAAATGGAAATATAAAAATGATCTTTTTATCAAATAAGAAAATACTTTTTTCTGTGTGTGGCCTTTATAAAGATGTGTAGTTCACTGCTCATTCCACATTTTTCGTATTCTTCGGACACATCATCAGTATAAAGTACGATTCCAATCTTTTTGAGAAAACAGCATGTTTCATATTAATATCTGGCTAAAAAGTAATATGCATACATGCAGTTAATCATCATTTCTTTCAAGATACACAAGTCTATTCCTAATCATCGTCATCCTGACCCAATCCAAAACTCTTTTGATCAAAAGCATAAAAAAGGAATGTAAAAGGGTAGAAAGATAGTTGCTCATATTCCCTGTATGAAAATGAAGGTAGGCAGGTAGGCAAAAGTAATCAAACTTTACTTACGAGTTGATATGTGAGCGTATAAATGGACTGTAAGTGGTAATTGTAATATAAAAGCATAATATTTTATATAAAAAGCAAAAAGCTTAGAAGAAAGACGTAAGGTATATTATATAATCATAATAAAAAAGTGGTGTTGTTTAAACCTCTTTTCCATGTGTGATGCGGAGCTTCAGAAGCTCCTCGTCGGCTCGCTTTTCCCTGTAATTACCTCTAATCATTTCCCTTCCACAAAGGAAAGCCGATATGTACATACTGAGCATTCACAAGATGAAAAAATAAACTATGTTGTTTCTTATTACGCTCGCGGTTGCCTTTTCCCCTAGTGATCTTACAATTCTACCAGTTTAAATACAGTGTATTTACTATGTTTCATTTTTTAACAATAAATATGTGATATGAATATGAATCGTATTGGATGAAATATGTGAGTGGAAGATAACTCTGCGTGCTCAATATTTCTTCTAGTAATTTTACTGGCTCCTATAAGCTCTACATGAATGTAATGCGATGTTGACGTTTTCATACTTTTCATTGTCCTTGTCGAGGAGAAGAATCAAGAATCACCCCCTTTAAATTATATGTATGCTGGAAATTCAGTACACACACGCTTCTCTCCTGGATTACACGAAATGGGTCAACCCTAACATTTGGCGAAAATTGCAAAAAATTATCCTAAATGATTTTATAGATTAGCGTAATGCAAATAATTTGCACTTCAAATTTAAGCAGGTTTTGATGGAGGCCAGGGGTTTTTCCATAAAATACATTTGTCGTAATTGAAATTTTGGTGTGCGCGATGCAAATATCTGTTTAATCATTATAGCATAGCATCTCATCAGTAATTATCCATAGCGCCATATTACTATTGGATCTTTTGAGATGAACTGAGCGGAAGGACAACCACTGGCAAAAAATACTTATTTAAATTCATTATTAAGCTAAGTTTAGCTCAGATATAAAAAGATGCATTACATGCAGATTATTTCTGTTAAAATCTTGAGACAAACATGATTATTCAAATAAAAAATGAGTTGTACACCTTTTCTTCTCGGTGACACATGGGGTGAGAGCGGAAGCTTTGATAACAATTTCAAAATTGACTCCTATTATTGTCAGCTAGCAATTGAATGGAAAAATGTGCTTGAACACAAGGACAAAAAACGTATCCTGTGCAGAACAATAAAATCATGATGGTAATTTTTATTGAGACATCAAAGCAATAAAAAAGAAGAAAATGTCGGGCGTGTGAGGCTAAGTTGGACTCATTTTTTTGTGAGACAACATGAAATCTAATTCTCTCCTTGAATATATGCATGTATGCTCGTTTTGAATAGGATAGGATGGCTCAATCAGTCATTCGAATGAGTCGGTATTTTTTCTCTCTGTCTGACAAATTGATATGATCATGTTATCCTGAAGTTGATTATATAATCACACCGCTCTATAGTTGTATGGCGGTGTAGGGACAAATAATGGCACTGCGGTTGGCTCATCTGTAGGTTTTTTTTCTAAAATAGAATTTCGAGTTGAATTACATGCGTACCCCTCGATCTATTATTCTCACATGAAATTAAATCGTACAAATGATGGTTGACTTTTACAAGTTCATTTCCCATGTCAATACGCAAACATTATATTATCATTCGAAGGACCCCATGGACTCTAAAGTAGCCCGCTGACAGGATGAGCCATTACAATTCACTTTTTTGAGGAGTGTGTTGTGACTGAAATAACGCAGTGAAGGGACTTGATGAGATGGTTAACGTATTAAAATAGGAAGNCTGAAATAACGCAGTGAAGGGACTTGATGAGATGGTTAACGTATTAAAATAGGAAGGGAACAGTCAGAGATCGTTTTAAATTAAAATAAAAGTAATTACGTAAGAATTGTTGAATGAATTTTTATTATTAGTAGGAAACTGAAAAGATGCATTGAGCTATTATTTTTTTCCTGGCTATATTTGACTACCATTGCATGAAAAATTGTTGCCGGATATGCTCGTGTTTTTTAAAATTAAATATAAAACAGGTCATCTTGCTATCGACAAATGCGACAGTATAAGTATAAGGACAAGTAAAGACAAAAGAATTACATGAAAATTTTTTACCCAATGATAACCATATTGTTCACGGTAAACTTAACTGTTACATCAAGAAAAAGTTTAGGCCGATTTATGTATAAGTATTCATCGATGCATAACAAGAATGCATTCCTTCTCCAGTATACTCCAGAAGGAGTTTACTTGATTACCAGATCATCCTCAATATGTTTTTAAGTGTAGACTATGGCGGAGCCTTTTGTCGGCCTTTGTGATGGCTTTGATTTTGATTATGGAATGATTATGTGATTGCCTCTAATAAGATGTAATGCTTGTGGTGCCAGACAAGAGCTTCCTTGAAGCTGATCCTGACTCAGGCGTAGGTTCCTCTTAGTTATAGCTTATAGAGCAAATCCTTTCTAACTCAACTGATGTAATCAGAACTCATGGTCTCATCATTGACAAAATGTATATTTGTTAATCTACAAGGAGACTGAAATCGTTCTTTGATAAGGAGCTTTAATCATGGATTTTTCACGGATCAGTGGAATTGAACATCAAAGATTTTGTGCTCGTGGGCATGGAAACAAAGAGAGTAAAATAGGTAGGCTGCGATAAGATTAAGTTTCGTAAAGAGACCACTGCTTGGAATCCATGCTACAGGGGATCCAAATAATGACGTAACTTTAGCATTTTTTTCAAGCTAGTATAATCCAATCGTTTTGTCATGGAAACGGATAACATGACAAAACTGCTCTTGATGGACACTCAAATTTACAAATAATGAGGTGCAGCAAACAACAGCCTTCTTGAGTTTGATGAGTGGCAGTAAACAAGAAAAGAAATCAATCATGAGAGAACAGTTCTCTTGATTACAGGTGATGACTTCCACTTTTGGCTGTGTTTTCTATATAACAGAATGATGATCTCACAAGGCACATAATGTGTCTTCAAGTACCAAACAATTCTTCCCTGTGGGCAGGTCAAAACCTGCCAATAAGGTAATGCCGGCAGCAAGCAAGATATGTTCAAAAAGCAAACCTCTAAACGGCAGCTTTTTGATTTGATCAGGTTAAGGGGAAAACTGCAACTCAAACTTTAAAATTCTTTATGAGAGCTGTGCATGTTAAATTGTATCCTTTAATTTCTTAAGCATCCACTCAACTTTAGAAATACCTACTTTCCCATGTCCAAGAACTGTTTTTATTATTGTGTTTTTAGTAAATGTACGGTGCGCCAAGAAGGGTGCTAAAAGGAATGTATGCATTTGTACCTTATTCTACCGAATAGGGCATGCCAACTTGCCAATAAAATAGCTCGATTTTTTTCGGTTGACTCATTTCTCATTAAAAAGGCAGCTTAAGTAGACCTAATTACATTGTTTCGTTCGTGTTACAATTTTTCGCGTGCAATAGTATTTTTTAAAGCGTATCAATCTTCCACCTTTTCCAAGCTAAACTGTGAATCGTGAATGTATCAAAGTTTAAAAAAAATATACTAGCCAAGACATGTGCAGTGACTTGACTCGACAGTTGTAATTACCTGTCTAACAATATGCTCTATACAGAGCTTCTCAAAAGCCCTGCAATCACTTGACTAGCTGCATTGTATTGTATAGGTTAAACGGGACTACAGGTAAATAGGAGTAATTAACAGAGTGGCTGTAAGTGGAATGAGCAAACTGAAAAAGCACCGACTTATCATCATATCATTAGGTGTTTTCTGTTCATCATCTTATCGTTCTACGTCAATACCTGCTTCCTTTCACCCCTGTCGGTATGCCAATACAATGAGTTGACATGTTATTACCCGCAACAAAATGTGGATGGCAGAAATGCAGTCAGTGGAAGCTCTAAAGAGGAGAGAAAAATTAAGAGAACATGAGCAAGCTTATACCAAGAAACGAAAGTTTATCAATTGCCCAGTAAAAGAAAGGAAAGACTTGAGTGTACTCAATAGCATTGTACAGTGTACTTGCCACCACTTTACTCCAAACAGATTTGAGCTCATCATATTATCATACCCCGATACCTTGTTACTTCTAGCATCTATTGTATAAGATGGATTGAGGCAAGTTTTGTACTATAAAACGCATAAAAAAGATCACAAGGTAAAGAGTGTGAGGTGTACTAAGAACAGGTGTGTTTTAGGGGATGGATTGTCGGCATTCTTCAAAGAGCCGAGGTGCGAATTGTTGTTAGAAGTGTAATCACGCATTGATGGCTCTTTTTTTCTCTTTCAGTTAGCGAACGAATACCGCCCGCGTTCCCGTTTTCGTCTCAAAGCGAAGCAAGCAGAAGAAAGAAAAAGATCTTGTAATTCTTTTTCTCTCGTCTTTTTTTTGACTTTTTTCATTTTTTTCGTAATAATAAGACATAGTGGAATGATGATGTGTAAAAAGGCATTCAATTCAGATGTCTACGTACATAAAGCAAGAGTAACTTGACCGATTGTTGTTAGAAGAAAAAGCAATGGGTATAAGCTTTATTTTGATGATTTTTCAAAACGTTTTGCAGGGTTTTTACACAAAAACAAGATAGATGAGGGGTAAAATCAGTTTGTTGAAAAAGGAGCAAAACGCCCTTTTACACTTTCAGTTTTTTACCACAAAATTTCAAAGCTCTGCTCTAACATGGTTAGGAACTGACAAATAACGTAATATAGTGGGCTCCAAATCCATGCTTAAACTCCTCAAAAATGCATTGTATAATGATGATGCATCATACAATCGACAAATTTTTTTACAAAACAATATTATGTTGCAATATGTCCACTACTATAATGAGAAGGAGTAATGAAAGTAGCTGGCATGCTTAACAAGTAGGTAGCACAGGTAGCTGGCAAGAAGGTAATCTTTCGCTGGTCTTTCTTTCCATGATCCTGGACGATGAACTTGTAAATTTTAGGAAACTGTTCTGTTCATACACACAGTTTTATGTACTTAAAAGGAATGAAGAGATTTGACTATTTTTGACTTTGTAAACATCTGCAATTTGACACATGGTTAAACTGGGCAATGCAATACTAACAGTAAGTATGCGATTACTTAATTTTTTTCTCTAGAATAATCTACAAAGAAAGCTTATTTAATATTAAAGTAACGTCCTAAATGAATTTACAAAGTTCAGTGATATGTCGGAGCTGTTGCACCATCTTAACTACATTTAGTCTGAGTTTGCCATTTAAAACGGGAATAGCCTCTTATATCGTAATCAGGTTACAAAAAACTGTACAAGGATTTTCGTGTAAATTTTAAAAATTTAGGAAGCAATTTAGGAGCGAAAACCCCATTCCGAGTTTGCAAAAACAGGAGAAGTTTCATTGAGCTTGAAACTACCTTGGAGTATGTTACGCCTATCTTCCTAAATCATTCTATATGCCTACGTTACATGCACACACGTACCAGTTAATTTGTAAATGATGCCATATTTAAGGTCTATACATATCGGTAATTTGAAACAATTGCTAAGAATTCTCTCAATTTCGTGAAATAGCGCAATTTTAAAGAAATAAAACTAGTTAAAAGCCTTCTGCCTCGGGAAGGAGCAATAAAAGAAAAACAAATGCTCTTGGAATTATACATGGCATCACTTTTACACACAATAAATTACTCTCAAATATACCTCCACAAGAGATAATACGTTCCGCCAAAAAAAGAATATGCCTTGTAATACACATCTTTTCCTCCATGTCTTTCTTTCTCGTAGTAATATAGCGTAATTGAACTTGTTTTATTACCGCATTTCAGTCCTTACACATGAATCCATTTGTGTGTAACATTATAATAGCTAGTATAAAGCGATGACATGCATGACTGCCCCTTTAGCAAAAAAATATACCAGCAAGAAACCACTCATTCCTTTTTTCCATGAGACCGCTCAAAAAAATAAAATGGAACTTACTTTATAAAATAGTAAAAAAAATATATCTCTATTTCTCAAATATCATATTTTCCCTTTGATTTTTATACTTTTAATCTGTCATGTTTTACATTTAAATGATTATGATGACTAGGATAATTTCCAGTGCTCTGTCACTTATTGTCTTTATTTCCAAGTCTGTCTGTATTCTCTCTCACCGTCTCAAAGAAATGAGACGAGATGATCATCTTTTGCCGGATTATTCGTGCTCTCTGGTATCACAAGCACCGTCACAATCGCACACACGTACAGTCGAGTACATCTTGTCTTTCTTGGCTTTAATGGATTAATCCTTTGTAATGATGAAGAGATGCGCATCTCTTTATGTCAAGACTGATTATCACTTGATGGTTTTAAGCATATAACTTTGAAATAAAAACCTTTTCAGTGAGAGACAGGTATAAACTGGCAGTGAAGAAATGAATAGGTACTTTTTCTTTAGTTAAGATGTACTTTTCATGTATCCAGAAGTTGTCATTCATAAGACAAGTGTAGACGACAGAAAGAAAACAGTAATAGTTTTTTACAACACGAACAAGGGAATTCCCGTAAGATTCGTATAGTGACCATGGTTCAGTGCATCTTCTTTAGATTTAACTTGGTAAACTCTCCTAAACTCACTACGACGGTAGGTATTTTAAGTACTGGGAAAAATGGTCACTCTCTGTGGTGGTATGTGCCACTCAGGGATAAGTGTCATTTAATGCCGCTCATGAACTCACTGAGGGAACACTTAATTTCTGTTAAGAATGAGGCACGTTCCTTCACAAAAACTTTTATTGCTTTCTTGTGGGTTAAAGGGGAAAAAGCCCTATCATCACCGCGTTTTTATGTGTGTTAGTACACATAAATATTTATTTGCGGCAGTACAATTCATTCATGGAGATAAAGTGTGACGGTAAATGTCAACGCTAACACTTGATAAAAAAAAGATTTTTTATTGCTATCGGCATCCTTCAAGTATTTATAGCATTAAGTAATGAAAATGTGTGTTTGACGAATGAAAACGTGATTATTAGAAAGACAACCCTGACTGATTATGAATTGTACGAAGCAAAACTATGAGTTTAGGTTCGCTTTCCAAGCTTGCTAACGAGCGAAACAAATGTTGCCTCTCAACTGCAAATCTCCTTTTTTTATAGGTGGGGGTATAAATTGGATGATATGGCATTGTTGCAAAAAATGTGATTAAATTTATACGGTTATGGTTGATAATTTATCTAGCATGTTGGGAGAGGTTCTGATCAGCCACCTTGCACACAATTATTAAGAATCGAGTGGGGTTAAGCAATGGTACACTTTTATGGGTTTAGCTGAAATCATGAAACCTTGCCATTACAATTTATAGGGTGTTAAAAAGGTGAGCAAATCACTAATTTTCCCAAGGGCTTGAGATACTCCTTTGAGGACTTGAAAACAGTAAATTTAATTCCTTTCGTCTGAACAAAGTAAACTACCTAAGATTAAATAAAAGTAAACATTTTCTGTTAAATTTGGATCGAGCTCTATATGAAAATTACTTATTTTTGCTTAAAAAGGTTAATATGAGATCAACCGGGTTGTATTTAAAATGGCATGGACGTTTAAGAAAATAATGAGCTGATACTGACCAGAATACTTACCTCAACACTCATTTAACGAATGGTCTACGTGTCCCTTTTTAACGATTTTAACGTCATGAACAAGCTTATTTTTACCATACACGTTCATCATGCTCATGTTGAGGCTTTTAATACTCCAAAAACTGCTCGTTTTTATTGCCTTATTATTCATTGTATTTTTCTGCGATAGTTGTTATTTTTTCCGAACATCATCGTATCATATACAGATGATTGTGATGACCTTTGCCTCGTGATGGTAATAAAACATATCAGCCATCATCAACACACGGTTTCCGTCAATAAATCCTTTAGATTTTCATCATTATCGATGGAAAAGAAAGCAAAGAAGAATAAGAGTTTTTTGTTGTTGTTCATCAGTGTAAAATATCTACCATAATTTAGTTTAAAATCTTCACCATTGTTTGCATTATTAAAACATATTATATTATACATATTTGGCGATGATTTTAGTAGGACGTGAGTGGTAAGCTCGGCATAATTTGCTCAAAGCAGCCGCTAAAGGTCATCAAATTGTTGTTTTATGGAGATGATGATAGTGATGAAAAAAATATTTTTTACCTCCCTTTCTTTGATCAAAATGATAGAACTAGTTTTGGTAAATAGCTTTAATTCGTGATATAATCCTAGAAACGATTGTATCCGCTCGTAATTTTTATGTGAATATCTATACTTATATGCATTCAACATGAAACATGCTTAAAAATTGCGTAGGTGTTTCAAAGGATCTTTATGTATAACTACGTAGTAATTTTCATTGTTTATATTTGAGATCATCTTATGTACGATTTAGAAAAAAATTCATACGTCTATGAGCTTTTTTTTACTTGAACCTAACAGTTATTGTAAAAGCATCCCTTAAAACCGTAGGGTAAAGATTTACAATTTGCACCCCCTAAACAATTAAAATACTTTACATTGTTATGACAATGTCTCATTCTTTCTTTGAAGGATGATCACGAAATGATTAGCAGCATTTTTTCATGAATTATTTTAGAAAAAAGGGCATAAAATCTTGGTACAATTTATGAGGCTTAAAGCATTAACAAGAGTAAGAGGAACACATTCACTCAGGAATTTTAAAGCGTTTAACGATTATGGTGCTACCTCAATGATAATGTAATTTAGTATGCTGAATGTGAAGGCCCATACTGTACCGTACTCATAGCCATATCACGCATTCCTTGAAAAAAAAGTTGAATTGTTAAATATCTTGTTCTTCACTCCTTTCTTCCGAATGAATCTTTTCGACTTATTCTTTACATATTTTTTAAATATTAGGGAAATAACGTTACATCATCATTACATTATGCGTTGCCTCTTTTCTAGGCATCATCTCTTGTGTCGGCTTCATAATCATTATTACTCCTTTCGGTATCACAAGATAAGAATCTGGGGAAAAGGGTATTGTACAGAAAAGAAAACATAATATTGCTAACTAAAAACGTTTAAAAGTTTTTTTTACAAGCACGGAAAAAAATGACTTGACTCAAATTGTCTAGGTTGAATGTGTCGAAAAGCTAGTGAATAGAGTGAGGATATATTGCTGTGTGGTGTGTGCACCTTATACTTTCTCAACATTATTGTTTACAACATTCAGTTTCTTCAAGTCTTCATTTTTCCCTTCATTGTTAGTTATCTGAACACTTGCCGAACCATTAAATAAATGCTCAACTGAGCTTACGCTTTGAGCTACTTAATGCTTAAATACGAGGAGGACTCTTTAAGAGAAAAAGCACTTAACATGATTATACCGTAATATGAAAAATGTGATGCATTAACCACCATCGTCAATTTAACTGCGAGCATACAGAGGCTCATTCTAACTCTGACTCTTCTTTCAAGTTACATTCTTTCCTAATTCAAGGCGGAAGAAGTTGCTACTTCAGATTAGATGGT
>JAANSQ010000627.1:0-20875 GCA_036850885.1 Lepidocyrtinus dapeste | reverse complement strand
TGTGCGTTGATAAATTAGATTAGGACTTTTATAATATCCTAGACTTTGTCTTATCATCCCATAAAAGCATCACTTTCCTTAGTCTCTCTGATGAAAGGCTCTGGAACTCTAAGGTTGCAGTTGCATAAGTGTAGCAGATAGCATATAAGAGGTCGTTAATTGACGTTAGTTGGGAGTTTGGGCTTTCTTTCCCTTTGCACAACGTTCGACGTACGTGCTTTCCTGACAGCTCCGCTCGTTAAGGTACCACTAGGCGTGTTCGCTAGTCCAATGCAGGAGGTTTTATCTGTGGATCATACTAAACCATAACCATATAAGTTTTAGATTGATAAGAGCTTAACCAAAGTGAGTGGTATCTGTTGTCTATAGTCTATAGACTGACTAGCCCGGCCAGCATGACGTAACAATAAATACTCAGAGTTGGGAGAGAGTACGGTGACTTTGACTAGGGTCTTGGTTGACCTTCACTTCTTAGGCTTCATTGTTATCTAGCCTGTTTGGTGTTTCCTGGCAGATGTTCACTTGGGATGTGCATACAAATATCTCCCTTTGGTTCTTCCATAGTTTGTATAAGTCGAGTAAAGTTTTTGATTAGATTTGTGGAACATGCTTCATGCTTCTTGGATAAAAAAAATTCAACCGTAGTTAAAATTCGATTAGTTAATGCCAAGCATGCAAATTTTGCAGAGAATTGAGGATGATTAGATTGTATTGAAAGTTTACAATAGGCCGTATCGGAATTCTGGAGGGTTTGGAGTGAGAGAACCTTAAATTTCTTCAGAGAAAGCAGGAAAACAAGCCCGCATCGCATAAAAGTTTTAACGAGTTGTGCCATATCTGAAAATTGCAGAATGGTTTAGGTTCAGTACAATCACACTCACACCTTATCTCGAATAAAAGTTTATTCAGGCATCTGAACGAAAACAATGTAAACAAAAATTGTATAGAATCGAATTTGCATCATTATTAGGGCATTCCACTAAAGAATATAAAATGAAGTAGGTGGACTGGAAGAAAATACAATAAAAGAATAATTTAAGTGGTTGCCCTCCTTACTCCAATAAGTTTTACTTGGAGGGAATAATTTATTTTCACTTTTTGATCGTTTTTTTGCTTCTCGTAAAAAAGTCACTTGCATACACACCTTAGACCTCAAATCGATAATGTGTTTTGTTCTTATGCAACCTGAAACCTGAAGCCATTTTTTCATTCTAACATAAAGTACCGTATTTCCTCTAAATATAGCCTCACTCCAAATATGGCCGAGTAAATGAGGGAAAATATGGAATTTAATTTATTTATTTTGGAATTTTATGGAATAGCCAATTTTCAATTATAGTTCGGGCTATATTTAGAGAAAATACTGTAAATATGGGATGCAATAACAAAGTTGGTTTGAGTTCCTAGAAGGAGTTGCTGCCACAGGGGAGGAAAACCTCCAACTACTAAATTCAAGTTAGGTAGAATGAGTTACAAGAGAGGAAATGCCAAAGGATACTTCTATTTATGGAGGAACGCATAACGAAATGAAAATGTCAAGAGTGTGCAGTGACTGTGCATTAACAAATCACAAAACAAAAGTTTTTTTTTGAGGGAGAGCTCATGCATGTACATTTCGTCATTATTATGTATGTCGTACTCTAATTTTCCTGTTATTGTTCAATCTACTCTAATGTCTACGTTGTCCTGGCTCCGGGGAAAGGTGACGTGTAGGAACATGAAGGGTAGGAAAATCAGTGGAGGAAGTCATGAAATGTAGAATGTTGGAGTTGGAGGAAGGAGTAATGTAATGAAAGAATAAGCAGTTTATATTCGTTATAATTCAATACGAAACGTGATTTGATTTGTGTTAACGGCTTGTACAAATACGTGAGGAATAGGAAGCTTATGATTGTTTCTGGTTTCCTTAGAGAATTGGAAATGGTGAACTATGACTTTTCACTGTAACGATGTGGACATGAGATACTTGCAATATTGATTAGGTTCTACTTGTTTTCATACAAATGACAAAATATTGAATATCCACTTAGGCAAACGACCTGTAGTTTACTTTGGGAAAATTAAATGGGCTTGGTTAGGGCTTGGCTTGTCTTTGGGTCAAAGGCATTTTGTTTAAAACCTGGTATGTTTTTTATGCACTTTAGTAAAAGTTTGAAAATTGGGTCTGAGGGCCAAACCATAAAAATAGTAAAATGACTTTCCATTTTTATCGCACGTAACTTTTATACGACCTTCTTTTCATTTTGCAGTCGTCAAAAAGTTATGCCGTGGGAGGTTCTATTGTTGTTATTTTTATTGGGTAAATGGCTTTAGTATTGGCAAACTAGCTCCACTCAGCAATGAGCAGTCAGAATAGAACAAAAAATCACATTTGCGTCAGAGAAAAGACCTCTGTCATTTCTTTTAGTTTGAAGTTACCTTTGTTTGTATGTAGCTCTTTTTCGGTAATAACCGGAATAATAATTTCTTTGTGCCAAGTCCCACACCAACCAGATACCAAGCCATCCATGAAATTTCGCTTATTATACACTTTTGTTCATTTCATTGACAGACATTTCTTTCTTCTCTTTAAATTTTACACGAGGCCAACCATCAAGAGTCCATTATAATAAGACCAATATGAATATTTAATGACGTACATAGCTCTGCTGCTACCCATTTAGTTAGTTCAGTCAACACTTTCCCTTTTTCTGTGTCATTCGATGCGATACAAAGATATGCGGGGCCATTTACGAATTGATACATATTTTTTGGCTCGTTACCCTAGAGACAAACTGAAAGAAAGGGAGTAATGAAGAGAAAGCCAAAAAGATGTTTTCACTTTTGTTTCCTATTATTTACTCTTTGACTTTCACTCTTTGCTTTCACTACGCTATCTACCCTAAGCTAAATCCGTGGTGTATGGTTTTGGTATGGGGAGAGTAAGACCTTGTCTAGAATTCTAATTGGCTTTTCAAAAGCATCCTTTACTCTCATTTCTAATGTCCTTTAAACTTGCCATTTTCCCTTTTGTTCAAGTAAAAACAAGGAGGCAGAGCTGAACTCAAGTAGATTTCAAAAGGGAAATGTTGAGCAAATCCATTAGGCTGACATATTAACTGAGAAGTCTGCATGCGTCAGTGATACACACGAACACCCTTTACAGTCCGAGTACACTGATCATAAGATAGGTCTTTTCTAATTCCATGAAATTTTCTGTTCTTTTCGCCCTTTATGGGTTCACAATTTTCAATTCCTTTTTGGCTTCTTTTGAACCAGCTGAACTTACGTACTTTCACTTTCTCTTTTCTACTTAGAAAGGGAATTTCAAGTCTTTTTCAGGCAGTTCGCAAAATAGCAAAATCCTTACATTGATTTGAGTAAAAATGTATGAAAGCATTTCTCTCATTTTTATATTTAGTTTTTTCCTCGGGACTTTGACTTTAATGGCTTTCTCTGGCATTCTTTGTATTCAGACTTGGCAAAAATAACTAATTCGGATCACATCCGCTAGAAAAAGAATTTGCTTGCTGCTCACGATCCTCCTTCGAAAAATATTATTGTATTGTGGACGTTTTCAAGTTTTCACTTGAGCTCGTTCATTTTCAGAAAGATTTTTTCCTAGAGTTTCCTCACAGCTCCTTTTTAGTTGTTACTTGTTTTCAGATTCTTCTTTGTAGTCACCCTTAATGTAGCAATGTCATTATTTCATTGTGTTATTACTATTTCGTGCTGTATCGTTCATCCCATTAAATTTTTTTTTTTGTATTACAGCGCCTTCAAGTGGTGCGATGTCCATCAGACACGCTTTCCCTCACCAACTGTGCTGTCGTCAGTCCATCAGATTTCCCAGGAAGTGGGTAAGTACACGAAATGGTTTTCTTGTTACCCCTACGTCATGCTACGGTTATTTTAAGAGTGTTATGCATTATTCATCAGAGGTATAGGTACATTTGTACTTGTGCTTTCACCACTTTCACCACCATCATCATGAACATCAATGTATGTACATATTTTGATGTAATCGATAAACTAAAGTTTATAATGAGCGAGGAAGATGGTATTTGTGTTTTGTATCACACACGCCCTCGTTCAGTCCAGTCGTAAACATATAATATCAACAGAATGTCTCTGGGAAAAGTTCATTTGTCGGAGTGAAAGTAATAATAATAATTACCGCATGACAAAGAAGAACACTATGTACATTAGAACTCTGTAATTATCGCGTTTTGCTATCCTAAAAGGATAATTATACCTTGCTGCATAATTAGCTCTGTTCAAGAACAGAATGTTAGGACTTATACCCTCCATCATGTAAAATATTGTGGTTTGGTTTTGGCAAGAGAAGGTGGTATCTGCTAACGGTGCTAAGAGAGCACACGTGAGAAAGATGATAACGTAGGTGATTATATTTCCATAGAGGATGGAGCCAAGCCTAAAGATCTGCATCGTTATCATCGAATGTACGAATTTTCCAGGAGCATGAAAGACATTACCTCCGAAAAAGCGTTCAGGGACTGGTTCCTTTTATTCTCTGGTGTACCATTAAAATATAAAGAACAGTGGCTTTTTATTCTGTACTTCGACGTACAAGATTTTTATCTCATTTTCACATCTTCTTTTCTGCTTGGACTCCTTTTCTAATGTGCTAATGTAGTAGTAGACTGTGGTGAAAGTAGCTCTGCCATATTCCTAGAATCTAGTTTCTCCTTTGGGAGTAAGTTAAGACGCTACATATTTTCAATTTTGAGTAATCTTCATTTCGTCCATGGGGTCCATAGGGAGCATGATAAGAAAAGGGAGATTATGCTGGGAACAGGAGAAAAATTCTGGGCGTGGTAAAGGCTGCTTGGGTTGGGGAAAGTGTCCCTTTAATTCTTTTAATTGAAGAAAAATTCATTTACATGCTGAGGTCATAATGTAGCTTGGGCTTAAAGACTTTCCATTAATTTTTTAATGTGTAAGCTTAGTCTCTTTGGCCCAGCGTGACGTTTGGGAAAGAGAAAGTAGAAAGTGAAAGTAAGACAAATGAAAGAAATAGATAATAGAAAGGAGGATGTTAACGAGATTACAAGTTTTTGTTGATGATGATCACAGTGATAATGGGAAACTTGAGGCTCCTGCTAGCCATGTCAGCATTGTCGTCTCATTCAAAATGACACTGACTCACTGCTTCACTTTGAGAATCCTTTCGTCAAACCAAATCAGCTTTTGAGGGAACAGGAGAGGAGCACAAGAGACTTTACAAGACAATCAAAAATTGCCTACGTTGCTAGATCCCCAAAAGAGATAAATCCAGTTAAAAGAGTTATCGTCTGGAACTGAGAGAATGAATTTAGCGAGTGGAACATAACGAATGGGTAAACCATTTGTAAAAGAGAAAGGGAAGTAACTTTCTCCAGGAAGTGAGTAGGTTTATGACTTTCTCTTTTTACTTTTTCGTTTCTGTATGAGACTTTGCATGACTTATGGTTTGAGGAACGAATGAGAAACATATAAATAGTCAGTTTTTTCGCTATTTTTATAAATATTTATAAATTGTAGTACTTGAAGTTTCTCCTGGAAAAAATATAAAACCTTAGGCAAAAATATAGGTACACTTTATTTCTTTAAATTAAGTCTCGGATTTTCTGTCATGAACTGGTTAAGTATTTTCCTCCTACTTAATTCAAGTGGGAGGAAGGAGATACATTAGAGGAAAGTTTAGATTTTTATTTCTTCTACGTTTCATCCCTTAAATACTAACGGTTAACTAGTATGTATCCCATTACTCCGTTGATTATTCCCATTTCTTATGCGTCAGCCCTTTTATTGCTTTCATTATGCGGAAAAGTTTTCTAAAAAGGCTCCTAGCCTGTCTCTTGTTCTGATGGGAAGATCTATTTAGAATCCAAGGGAAATATGGAAATAAAAAAGTTTTGGCTCATGTTAATATTCCAAGTTGGAATGGGAGTTTAGGTTCTGTTGAGGTTTGATGTTACAATGGACTATTATTACCGTCATGAAAGGTGGAATAAAAAGTCCAGATATTCTACACATTTGTCTCTGTCTTTAACTCGTAAACTTTTTTTTAGATTCTTTACAAGTGCTACGGTTATATTATCCATGAAAAAAGTATTAATGAAGCTTTCTCTTTTCCCTACGAAACTTTCCTTGGATATGAAGATGGTGACAAGGAGACGTTGACGATGGGATCAGAGGATGGATCCAGGAACAATGGCTGGTTTCAAGCCGTAATATTACCTTAGCGAATGTGCGAAGCTCAACTTTCACTCTTAATTGTGGTGAAAGATGTAGTGGTTAGGTGAACAATCGAGTTGGTTTTTTCTCTGCACACTTTTTAGAAAAGTTTCTCCCTGAACTCAATTAAAGAGATGATATGCTGTTTGATTGGGGAGTTTTGAGAATTTTGTTCAAATTTTTACTTATTTTTACTGCGGTATATGGGAATGTAAGCACAGGAAACTTTCACTTTTCCTGTGGCAGATTGTTCCATGATCTCCTTCATGAGTTTAAAAGGAATGCCGACAGGAAAAAAATGAAAGGTGAGGTACAAACTGGAGCTTTTCACCAGGGAAAGTATTATGGATGGGAGGTTGTTGCACCGCCATTAGGAATTCTTTATATTTTTTTTGGAGAAAACAAGCTCAATTCGCCTGTGTAGATTCCTAACTTTGATCTCTATCCGCCTGGCTTGGCTTTGTCGTGATTCCTGTAGCGAGAAAATTACTCATGTCTCACGTATACACATCCAAGTTGAGTATTTTCTGGGAGGTGAAGCATCTCTTTTGGAAATTGGTAAATGGTCGCTTGCTTTTTTGTAAGCTCATCTGGTCTCGTAGTGTGTCATTGTTTAAGCTTCTTTTCATCTGAGGAATGAAGTGAATTTCTGTTGAAACGATGAAAGGATCTGTCTGAAACAAGCCCTATTTTGTACTGACCACTAACGGAAGGTGGACCGCACTCTCTGATATATTTGGTTGCTAGGATGCTTTTGCTCTTGTGATCTGAACAAAGTCATCATTTTTATTTAGAGAGTGAAAGCGACTTTGTATGTAGTCCGTTCAGACAAACTGTATCTAGATAAGGGTAAGGCCCTAAGCCTAACCCAATATAACTTCCTCTCTTTTTAACGTATCTATTATGTAATAGGTAAACTGTAAGCTGCTGGGTTCTCGGTTGAGGATACAGACTAAATATTTTTTGGAGAAGCTTGTGTTCGCCTGAATGAGAAGCAAGATAGATGAGGTTTTTCTTTCTCTTACACTGTTTCATATCATAGGACCCTGGGGACTTTTCCTGTGCCAAAAAAGGAACAATAAGTTTAGCTTGGACTGGTTACAGGCTCGAGTCTTTGGATTGTGTTTACATGAGTGAAAAAATGTTTTTACTCTTTTACCCTAAAAGTTTTGTTGTGCGTGAAACTGAAACCTGAGACCGAACAACGAACAAGAAATGGTTTTTGCTCTAGCGCATAAAGTATTCGAACACTTTTCCTAGAAAATGAAAGTGTTATCATATCGTCTCTAGAAGTTTTCTTGAAGAGAAAGTAGTCGAACAAAATGAATACTATTTTTTTACCTTACATAAGTACCCAAGCCACACGTGTTCCAAAAACTATACGAATTTTTTCCTAAGGTAAATGTTACTTAAAAGCACGAACACAACTCATGTCAGGTATTACCGAGAAATCTGGAAATGTAAGTGGAGCGGCTAGGCTAGAAGCATCGAGAAATATATAGAGTTGAGCTAAGTATTTTGAGCCTCTCTATTTTTACCGGGAGTATCTTGACTTGGCTATTCGGGTTTTCACCTGCTGTGGTAGGCTGGCAGGGTTGCGGTCTGATGATAAACTTGTAATTTTTTCATGTAACGGACTTTTGTCCTTTATACGTTGCTGAGCTTGTGAAGTTAAGTATTGATTTTGCTCTGTCCGTCCGTTCGTATGTCGGTACACAAAATAACTCCCGAACGCGTGAAGTGAACTAATTGTTTTTAATTTTGTATAAGAGTGTTTGGGTTTCCAAGGATAAACCTTATAGCTTTTGGGCCATATCGGTTTTTCATGTAACGGACTTTTGTCCTTTATACGCTGCTGAGCTTGCGAAGTTAAGTATTGATTTGGCTCTGTCTGTCCGTTCGTCTGTCGGTACACAAAATAACTCCCGAATGCGTGAAGTGAACCAATTGTTTTTAATTTTGTTTAAGAGTGTTTGGGTTTCCAAGGATAAACCTTATAGCTTTTGGGCCATATCGGTCAATGCATGAGGTCAAGGGTCAAAAAGGTATATTTCAAAAAACAAATAAGAAGCTACAGATTGTGGTAGCTCATTTGAGAACCTTGGTAGATTTACTCTAAGACATTTGATTCAGTCTAAGCGCTGTTACCCTTTCAAAATATATTTTCAGCTACGTTATTAATGGCTTTTAACAGTTTTATTTTTATTGAGTAGAAAACATGGTATAATTTTCCAGAGAAATTGAAACCTTTATAGTAAAGAGGTTTATAGACTTTTCCAGTTCCTGAAAAAAGTCGTTGTAAGCAAGAACAAGCAATTTTTTTTTAAAAAAAAAAAGGAAATGAAAAGTTGTAGAAACCTAGAGAACGGTTTTTGGTTTCCTTTGACAAAGCTTAATTTTTTTGGTGGTGAGACTGGAGAAATAAAAGAGGATTTTATTCTGGTTCAGAGATGCTACGCATTCGTTGCAATGAAGCGTACCGAAGGTTCGGACGTGAAGGATGTCTTTTAAGTTGCTGTATGGATTAGGTTGGGCTTGTGAGCTTTCGATACGTTTATCATGCTTCTTAAGCTTTCCATCTCTGAATTTCTAACGGCATTTGCATGAAAAAGAGCGAGGATTGAGGCTGTACCGAAAAAGAAGATTTTATTTTTGCTTTGTTGAAGCGTGATCTGTCTGACATCATATTGATTCGGCTTTTGCGTTTGTAAAGCAGATAGTACCAATTGGAGTACGAAAAGAGCGTGATATTTTAAGGAAATGTGAAATGTCATGTACGCTCCTCACATTCCATCTTTATTCCATTATTTTGCGAATTGCTTTGTAATCCCGTTCTCGTCTATGATACACCAAGCCGTTCTAGAGTTGGAGGATTGTAGGCTTTTAGTTTTCAGCAATCCAAAAAAGGGATTTAGTTACGGTCGCAGGGCAAAGTACCAAAAGCTGGAAATGCCAAAAGTAAAAGTGATTCTCTACTTGAACCCCCAACTTAAGCAGCTTATGATATTGCCTGATATCAATAAATATAAAATTGAAATACTTTCTGCATACGAAAGTTAGACTTAAAGAATTCCATATTTTTTGGCTTGACTCGGCTCGGAAAATAAATGCGAAAGTGGAAGTAAAACTAGGACGGTAATTTGTAGTGTATGCCAGGGAAAGTAAACCTGGGGTTTAAGCCCGGGAAAAATTGGCTTGGCTCAGAGACTTATAGATTGGACGGTATGGAGCCGATTATTAATGCATTTATTATTCACGAGCGGATAGGGACGAAGAGCTGAAAATCTGTAAAGTTTTAGCTGTGCTACTTTGATTACTCGGTTCATTCCAGGAGAAGATGGACACTCCAGGGGGAATGCAAGACGTGTCGCATGTTTGTAGAGAAAGTCCGTATGAGAATGAAAACAAGGCTAAAGTCTGCAAGTAGATGGTCTGCTTTGAGTACCATCTGGATGTAGGTTGTAGGTCCTCCTGAATATTTTAGTAGAGATGTCAATTTGTCGCTAGATTTCTCAAGATAATATACCTCAGGATATTGACGGTATCAACTTTCTCCAGAGGTGAAATTGTTTTGGGTCTAATATCAGTACTCTTTGTAACTTCCTCCAAGAATATAGTTCGGAGAAAGGTCATACAAACCTACAAAGTTTCGTTGAATCAGGGTGTTCAGGGTACGGTCCAGGTGACAGCAGTGTATTGTCCCCTTCTGACTAAACTTTCACTTGGAGCCAAACACCCGCATTATTTATGAGTCCCTCCGCAAGGAAAAAATCTCAGGTTTATCTCAATATCCGTTTTTATCCTGGACGTAAAAACTAATACAGTCCCGGTCTCGATCGTTGACTCCATCCTAAAAAAATGTTTTAAAAGAAAGTTTAGCTGATACATTGCTCGTATTTTAACTCCGGTCTTGATTGTACTGTCTTGAAAAAACAACAAAACTTTCTCTTAAAGAAAGGGCTAACATTAAAGTTAATGTTTTACCATGTACGAAAACAAGATAGAAAAGGAGAGAAGATATTGTTGTTTTACCGGAGTTATTTAAAAAGCAACTGTATAACGATTTAGAGTAGACGAGGGCAAAAATAGAGCAAGCCATGAAACTAAAGTGAAGTAGACACGTCGCATTTTTTGGAATGAGAAAGAGAAAAACTTCTCCAGAGAAAATTCAAGAGAGCAATAGAAAGTAGTTGAGAGTAGGAGAAAGTTTTTTCAGTTTTTTGTCACAGTGAATTTTCCTGTCTTGTTATTTAGTTTGTAAGAAGTGTTTCTTTAGTTTGTACGGTTGAACAAAGTTACGTTATTCCCTAGTTTTAATTCCTATAAAGAAAATAAGCTTTTTAGGTTTTCGCACGTCATAGTCCTGACACGCAGGAAAAATTGCTAGTCTTACAAACTGTAACAGTCCTTTTCATGTTCAGTCATATGTACAGTGAGTAACCAAAAGTGTAGCGTAGCATCTTTGAAAGACGTGGATTCATTTAACGGGAGGAAATCGACAGCAAGAGAAAGTTTTTACTTTTGCTGTCAAAAAAGGGGAAAGTGGAGTGATCGGGACGAAATGGGGAAAGATAAGTTTTTAGGAAAATATGGCTGCAGAGCGATACTGCTGGAATGGAGAAAGCATAAACAATTTCCTTAAGAAAAAAAGATAACGTATTGGTAAAAAAGAGAAAGTTTTTTTGGAATGTAAGGCACACACTTAGAGAAAGAAATGTGGTGAAAGCGTAGAAAAGAAAGTTATGGGTTATTTATAGGTAAACATGCGGAAAAGGGTAATGTGTTCTCATGGATTTTTAAACGGAGAAAGGTCCTATTGTGAATGGTTGTTGAAACGGAGAAAGCTATTTTATGGAGGTTCGAGATGATGATGGTGATGGTAGTGATATGGCATTATTGTTATTATTTGGGAATTGGATTGGTTTGGGACTGTACAGACCTTTTTGTTTGCTTAGGGAAAGCAAAATGACAGAAATTATCCAATTTCTTCCGGTAATTTAAAGCAAGGATGGTATGGATGGAGTAAATATGATGGTACTTTATTGTCTTGCAGGGATCCTAGACACCGTCTACATATAAGGCTACGCCCATCTGGCGCACCAGACCGTTGGTTCGTTTTTACGGTTACACAAAGCCCTGATGTCAAGCCGGGATGTATTGGGCTCAGTCTCACCCAACGGAAGTTTGCTACAGCTTCCATCGGCCAGGATATGGATATATACCCATTCGACTTCGATCGAGCGACTCAATGCTGCTCTTATGTTTTGCTGGAGGTTGACTTCCTACAGAAGAAACAGTAAGTACCGTTGGATTGTTTATTTGCTATATAGGATATTTCTTACGTAAGCGTAGGAGGAAAGGGGCTACAGCTCCAATAGGGTTGGACGTTTGTGTGCATGAATGAATTTAGTTCCAGGAAAAATTCCTTTAGTTATCTAGCTGGAATGGGGGGAGTTGATGAAAAAGTTTGAGTTATTTTTGTTTTGAGGAGGCTATCTACCTAATTACGAGGATGTGTCTTGGCAAGGGTGAATGGGAGGCATTTTTTCAGGAGTTAGTCCTATAGAGTAGTTTAGAGCTGTCATCACTCATTCATAATGCCAGAGCCCGACGAGTTGGCATTTTGTCAGCGTGGAACAGCGTTGTGGTGTACGTTCCAGAGAGAATTGGCGTGAGACTGGAAGTCTAGCTTTCTTTCGTTTTATTAAGACGTATTATTTCCGTAGACTGGGAGGGTTTTCATGGATGATTTTTTTTGTTGTTCGAGACAATCGAGTTATGACTTATATGACATGAGATAGTGCTGCTGAGATTTCAATTTTTCCGTAGGAAACTAAATGAAATTAGGTATAATTGAAAGAATGAAATGATTTATGATAGGTCCACCAATGATCCATACGACACGGATCTGATGGCAAAGGAGTTTGTGAACCAGTTCGCAGGACAAGCATTCCAAGCTGGTATGCCACTGGCTTTCAGCTTCCACGACAAGAAGCTTCTATCTTTGGTCGTGAAAGAGATCGAAGTGGCGGACATGACACCCCTGAAAGTTGGAGGGGAACCAAAGATCTCTAAGCAAGATCTGGGATTGTTATTGCCAGACACTAAAATCGTTTTCGAGAAGGATCCCGGCTCCACCGTAAATCTTAAAGGGAAGTCCGTTGGGAAAGTAATGCGCCAGAGTATCATCAATCCAAGCTGGGACTTTCAGAAGATGGGGATTGGTGGACTGGACAAAGAGTTCAATGCTATTTTCAGAAGAGCATTCGCTTCTAGAGTGTTTCCTCCCGAGGTGGTGGAACAGTTGGGGTGTAAGCACGTGAAAGGAATATTACTGTATGGGCCACCTGGTACCGGCAAAACGTTGATGGCTAGGCAGATAGGAAAAATGCTCAATGCAAAAGACCCCAAGATTGTGAACGGGCCTGAGATTCTGGATAAGTATGTGGGTCAGTCGGAGGCAAATATACGGTTACTGTTTGCGGACGCTGAAGAAGAAGAGAAAAGGATGGGACCTAATTCTGGCCTACACATCATTATATTTGATGAGATCGATGCCATCTGTAAACAAAGAGGATCTGTTGGAGGGGGCACTGGTGTACATGACACGGTAGTGAACCAGCTACTTTCCAAAATTGACGGAGTGGAACAGCTCAATAATATCTTGGTTATTGGGATGACAAACAGACGGGATATGATTGATGAAGCTTTGTTGCGTCCTGGTCGACTTGAGGTAGGCATACTTTGATGAGGGTAATGATGACGCTGGTGGAAGTAATTATTTCCTTGAGAAAAACCCACCCGAGCAGAAGAACAGAGCTCATTACATGCTCCAGTTGGTTTTGCACAATTTGGTCTGAAATATTTCGTGTCTGGTTTGCTTTGAATAGGTTCAAATGGAAATCAGCTTGCCAAATGAGGCAGGAAGGAAGGAAATCCTGAAAATCCACACCGCTCTGATGAAGCAATATGGAAAGCTGAATGATGATGTGGCTCTCGAGGCAAGTTTTTCTTGGAGGATAATGGGCTACTGGAGAGTTGAGACTAGGAAATGATGGGATTTTTATGGTCGCTAATGAGAAAACTTGTTTTACTCCTTTTATACAGGAATTAGCGGCTTTGACGAAGAATTTCAGTGGTGCGGAGTTGGAGGGTTTGGTACGAGCTGCACAATCCACCGCGATGAATCGTCTTATCAAAGCATCCTCCAAGGTAAACTCATTATAATTGGACTGGGCTAACCTGAGCTGTAGGAAAATGTTTGAAAATCCTGAAAATATAGAATTTCCTCCGGAGTTCTCCTTGAATTAATAAGGGTTTGGAGTTGGGAGTTGGAGGGAAAAGGGATTTGAGCAATGTTATTTGTTATGCTTAAACTAGGACGTGCCTTGAATTTCGGAATGTAAATCGAAAAGATGTTTTGCATTAAGAGATTTCGAGTTGATTGGGTTTTGCTTTGCCTCAGGTGGAAGTGGATCCGCAGGCCATGGAGAAACTTAAAGTTACCAGGTCGGATTTCTTGAATGCGCTGGAGAACGATATTAAACCGGCGTTTGGTACTGCTGGAGAACTTTTGCAGATGATGCTTACCCGAGGAATTATTAATTGGGGGTCTCCAGTTGCTCACGTTCTGGAGGATGGTATGCTTCTTATTCAGCAGGTAGGAAAAGAGGAAGTTTGGTTTTGCTTTTCCAGACCAGATATGGAAAACTGGAAAGGAATTGTTTTCTTAACGGTTGCTTTAATTTGATTTAGAATATATTTTATTACATATTTTAATTGGCTTTTACAGGCACGAAGTGCGGAGAGTGGAGGTTTGGTGAGCGTTCTTCTAGAAGGCCCACCGAACGCAGGGAAAACTGCGTTGGCTGCCCAGTTGGCGAAGAATTCAGACTTTCCATTTGTTAAAATATGTAGTCCAGAGGATATGGTTGGATTCTCCGAGTCTTCCAAATGTCTGCAGATTCGAAAGGTACATACAGATAAGTTTTCACGTTGCCCCAATTTTTCGAAATCTGAAAATTTTAAAATGGTAGGAGATTTGAAAAATGAATGTTTACTCGGTTTGCTTCTTAGGTCTTTGATGATGCATACAAATCCACCCTTAGCTGCATTCTAGTTGACAACATTGAGCGTCTCTTGGATTACGGTCCCATTGGTCCGAGATATTCCAACTTGACCCTTCAGGCTCTTCTCGTGCTGCTGAAGAAGCAGCCTCCGAAAGGAAGGAAGCTCTTGATTATCTGCACATCTTCAAGAAGGTAATCCTTCCAAATGCGGGATTGAAAATTGCGTAGTTTAATTATCGTCTAATGAGTTTACTTTTGTGAATAGGCAAGTTCTGGAGGAGATGGAGATGCTCCATGCGTTCACTGCTGTACTTCACGTACCAAACTTGAGCAAACCGGAGCATTTATTGTCGGTGCTGGAAGAGTCGGATGTGTTTACTAAACAGGAAGTGGCAACCATTGCACGCAATATCGAAGGAAGACGGTATGGAACTAGTAGGATTGTATCTACCTATATCCCAATTATTTTGATCATTAAGAAATGGAAAACTAAGCGTTTAGATAAGAAGAAGGGTATCGAGACGGAGAAAAAGATTAGGCAAAAATTCATAAAATTGTAGGCGGCGGTACAGTCAGTAAACTTGCGTTTAGTGATTGTATCGTCACCTTAAAATTTTAAAACTTGAATTTCCCTAATAATATAATACTAAAATGATTAAAGTGTTTTGGAAGTTAATTGGAGGGTTTGTTTTGTTTTTGTGTAGTGTGTTCATCGGTGTTAAGAAACTCCTCGGTCTTATCGACCTCCTTCGTCAGACGGAAGGAGACTACCGTGTGGCGAAATTCCTCTCGAAGTTAGAAGAGGAAGAAGCAATAGAGGTACGCGGTTAGGATTATTGTAGGCCCCCAACCCCCCCGCCTGGTCCTCCCATTCGACAGCAGACTGGAATTAGAGACTGGTCATGTTGGATCCGGCTGGGCGGTGCGGTTTGCGGCTGCCTTCAAGGTACTACTTTAATTACGTTGCAAAATTAAATAAAACATTGAATAAAGTTTATTACTCCTCGAGTCTAAATCGAATTGCTGTGCGAATGTAATAATTTTGAAGTTCATTCTTTTGGAACTGAACGAGTCCTTAAACTTAAACCAATTTTAAACTTGGAGGAACTAAACTTTATAGATCATATGACTTTTCATGGTGGATTGCATTGATAACTTATATTGATTGAATATTAATTCGTTAATGAAATCGGGTAAGTTGGCATAAACCTCTAACAATATTTTTAATTAGGGCAATTAAACCATTTTAACCTTTTCAGCAGACCCACTTCTGGCTGGGACCTTGTAATCGTTTGGTCGTCTTATGATTGAGCCTTTGATATTATTTGAGGAAGTTGAATGTTCGCACAGCATGCAATTTAAAAGACATTTGGACCGTGGATATCAAAATTTGCTAACATGGTTCGTTGGATTTAACATCACGTCATGTTCCTTTTGTCTAATAGATTGCTGGCCGCTAGTTGGTATATTCGTAGGAGGAGGGGTTGGGGGTTTATTCGGTAAGTTTCACGCTCCAGATTTTATCAAATTGTGGGAATATGATACAGCTAAAATTATGTAATTTTAAATATTTTAGGCATGGCTGTCGGCGTGGCCGTTGGTCTCACTTTAGGAATAATAGTTGGTAAGTCTAAAATTAAACTCTGAGAATCCCTCAAAAAATTGAAATATTGATTTGAATTCATATCCTCTTTCCTCTAGGCTTAATTGTCGGACTAACATTCGGAATCATATTCGGATTCATTGCGGGAGAAGTGACCAACGGCAAGGCTGAAAACGGTCAACCGAAAAAGACCAAGCGAGAGAAACAAGATGAGGAATGGCTTGCTTGGATTATGGCAACACAAGCTGCTCAATCACAGCCCGGCCCTTAAATCAACTTCTTTTGTAAATTTTATCCTAAAGATGCCAACTTTGTTCCAGTTAGTTCAATCATTTCCGATAGACTTTGGTTCCTGAAGCTATTTATTAATTTTAGATAAAGTAAAAAAGCTACAATATTTTTATCCAATTGCTTTTGTGATCATCTTAAGATTGATTAGTTCAAGTGTATTAGTATTTTTAGAATATTTCAGTATTTACTTAAACCTTTCGCAATATTCGGAATCTGCCCTTTTTATGGATTGTCGAAGGATTTCCAGTTCCAGTTTGTAAAATGTCTCTGTCCAGTCAATTTTTCCATTTGAATATAAAGGCGGGTATTACACTTATCATCTTAAATCGTAAAAATACCATCATCATCACACAAAAAGTTTAGAAATCAACAACATTGTAATATAAATGCTAACAGAATCAATTGATGTATGAGCTATTACACAAAACGAATCTAAGTCAACATTCCTCATGTACTTTCCAAGCTGTGTAAATGAACCTTTTTTGGAGTGTGTGGTGCGTGTCTGATACTGTAGATACTAGATTGTACTCCTTAGGTAAAAATATCACTAAAAAATTGAAAATTGTATAGAAAAAAATGTACATAAACAAACTTAACCTTAATTGACTCTTGTGGCGAAGGAAGGTAAAAAAGTATAAAAAATGCCAACGTAGAACCATTATAAAACTGTGTAAATAATTCTCATTAAGAAGTAAAATATTAACATTTCCTCCAAGTCAGGTAGGTCAAGAAATATAGCGTAAACTAAGATCGTGATAAGAATTTGATTTAAATGTTTCGGAAGAAAGTAAGCAATACAAGAAATGTTCAGTCTGGTACTCTGATAAGAATTGTGCTTCTCGCTAGAAGTGTTTACTAGGATTAATCAAATATAATCAATCAAACTAACAAATTGAATTTGTTCGCTTTCGTCTACTACAGTGAAAGTTTACGATTCGGAAGGTTTTTTTTTCAAGAAATATTCTCAACAAAAGGGTTTTAAGTAGACAGGCTAAACACTTTTTACTATTTGCTGTGGCTGAAAGGAGGAAGGATTTTCTCTGGGAGGCTCAGTAAAAATTGTTTACTAGGATTAATCAAATATAATCAATCAAACTAACTAACAAATTGAGTTTGTTCGCTTTCGTCTACGTCAGTGGAAGTTTACGATTCGGAAGGTTTTTTTTTTCAAGAAATATTCTCAACAAAAGCGTTTTAAGTAGACAGGCTAAACACTTTTTACTATTTGCTGTAGCTGAAAGGAGGAAGGATTTTCTCTGGGAGGCTCAGTAAAAAGGAAAACTGAAGATTGACGGTGCTATGAAAATGTACATAAAAGTTGGTGTTCACGCCATAAAAAAACATGTACGTTTCTACAGTGAAATAGGAAATGCATGGACCCTTTTGGTCTTTGGAGTGGACTAGGCTGTAAATCTTGAAATGATATGGAATATTTGGCTCGTTCCGTAGAAAGTTATGAATTTATGAATACTGTCTCACTCTCACCTCTTTACACAAACTCACCTTTCACATCTCACCCCAACTCACAAAACCTGTCACCATAGGAGTATGAGGTCATAGACCTTTAAAGTTTAGGGAAACTACGTAGCCACTCGTATAACGGTGGAGGAGGCTGTAAGATATAGAGATAAAAACGTAATACAATTATAAATAGTAGACTTGTATTAAATTTAATTTAAGAATCCTTAAAATTATTTTTGTCTGAAGGTTTTCGAACTCTTTCCTTTTTATTACCATTTTCATTGGATAAGTTCCTGTTTTCATAATTTCTCGCAAATTGTGATCTGATGGGTTTGCTTCAAGTACACTTGGATTTATATATTGGATAGTTTAGAATTTTTAGATGCTACATACGTTTTTGGACAGGAACGAAATATGCATGGCAAGAACAATAGTGCTTCGACGCTTTGAAATTGAAACAATATTTGGTACTTTAGTAAATTTAAACTAGCCATAACATTACTAGTATAGGATTACTGTCAATCTATCAATGATAACAATAAATATACAGAAAATCAACTCATAATTCATAGACGGTATAGGTCAAAATCAGTATAGTACATTTGTAGCAATAAGATAAGTTTTATTACTCTTTTCCTTCTTTTCGCAATATATACATATTTGAAAATTTGAAATTGCCGCTAATGAAAATATTGGTATAATTTTTGCAGAACGTAAACAAAACACTATTACCAACCATCAAAGGCCTCAATATATTAAGTTAACTAAACAATTAAAATATTAAGAATTATTTTGTCTTGTCGTGTGGTCTGTAAAAAATTCATTGAATCATTGACTTAGTTAACTATATATTAATTTTAACGTTTCGATTTATAATTACATGATGAATGCAGTACGGATGAATTGAAAAAATGAAAGGAATGTAACACGAACGACCCTTTCTCCGTACTTGCTCTTATCGTTTAGAATTAGCTGGGTATGGTTATAATATAAACATACATACAAGAATATTGCGGAATAATAAATATTAATGCATATAAATTACCTGATATTATACTGACATTATACGTAGAAAGAAAAGATGTTCGATTGATTCGAATTATTGTTGGCAATCAATGAAGATTAAATAAATGAATAATGAGAAAAAAATAAAAGGTTTAACTCGAATAGTGCCTCGTCATGGTGTCACTTGACAGTAGCTCTAAGTTTAATTTCAAATGATAGGGCGGATGAGGGTCACAGTATCTCCCTTCAGCAATATTCGGCCTGTAATTAAATAAACCATTGCCATCGTTATCATTGCATCGCATTTTTGTTCGCCCCTTTTTTAAAAGCACTTTTTAGGTTAACTAACCAATTTTAACCCGCTGAGTGGTCGAGCTTTTTGCGTTTGAAGACCTCTTCAGCTTCGTCCATCATTACATTCATGAACTCATCGAAGCCAATGATTATACCTTCTATGGTATGACGATCCTCTTCGAATAACCAAATAGAGACTCTCGTATGGTTTTGGAGGTATCGGAAGATCACATTCTACAAAATTAAAACAAATACTCTAGTCACACAAAAGATTAAACTTTAATCTAGAAAGCTCTGTTTCTAAGCGTTACGCTTTAACTTACAATGGGCTGGACCATAACCTTATTAACCTTTTGCGACGGCTGCTTGTAGTAGGACGTCATTTTCCAAACGTTACGTAACCCTGGAAATTCAGAAAACTAACTTTATTGAAATTATACTGATAAACTATACCTTACCTTAGGTAACCTCGCTGATTGTTTATTTCTTACCGAATTCTAAACTATTAACAGCGTTGACAAATTAAAATTCTAAACTAAAAACGAGCAAAACCGTCACAATGAATCATTATGAATGCACGAGCAATTTAATTGTTTCTGACACTTTGCGATGATGCCCTTCTCTTCTCTGTACTTTGTTGACGACAAAATACAATTTCGTTGTTCCCGCCTTATGTTCTCTCACTTCCCCAAATTACCGATGGTGTCATCTTCTTTGTTCTTATGCACGCGTGCGTTAGGGTCATGATCAAATAAGTTTTCGAGTTAGTCAATCATTACGGGAGAATAATTTATAATTTATTATGAGTGTTATAGAATATTCATTTTGAGTTTAATGTTCAATAAATACTTTTTCCTCCTGCCAGAGTTATTCTTTTGTTTTTACTTTTTTATTCATTTTTCATTATATCCGAGGAGGAATAAATCGCAGCCTTAGGTTGAATCTCAACATATCCTTACAGTTAGCCAAATGTACTTGTCTGTTGTCACATAGTCATACTCTAGGTCACAGGTCATTTTTTATAATAATACAAACAAAAGGTGATTAAAAAATGTATTAAACACACATTACCGGTTTAAAAGGAACTACGTTAATTTAACGGAGGAATTTTGGTATCTACATTGTTGAACTACCGTAACCCCAAATATAAATTAACTAGAGATTTTTTTAAAAACAATTAAATACACAGAGTTTAAGGCCAATGTAGCAAAGAAAATTTCTTCCGGGAAATACAAATAATACAATAGTAAAATTTAAACTAGTGATTTCAATTAACATTGGGTGAACTTAAGCTGCGCAAGCCGGGGCTGGATCTACTTTAGCGTAGGACAAGTAACAAGCTTTGGCGTATCCGATGGAGGCAGTGCAGACAGCCTTTTCGTCAGTGTATCCTGGTTTCTGGGAGAGCTTCTCGCAGGCATTTCTGAATGGGGTGGGGTCCACTACTCCGTAGCATGGTCTGTTAGTAGAAATAAATCAAATGATTAATCAAATAGAAACGAGATTAATTTTTTAAAAAAATTCATTTGTTAGTTGATTTACCTTAGTGAAGAGCGCTTATTATCCAGCGCCTCCTTACACTTATCTTGTGCGGATTGTGTAGCGTGGAGCATGATGCTGTTAATCATTGGCTCGGAACATTCCTTGTTCAACTTCCAGCTTGAAGTGAATTGGTCTACGGTTGGAGCAATCTCTCCATTTGGTTGACGAAGGTCATCGTACACTTCCAAGTTCATGGTTCCTAGGAGACCGAGGACCTTTCCGTGGTAGAATCCGTCGACTGAGAGGGCACAAACGTCTTCCCTGTTGGAGCATCCAATTACGGCACCTTTGTTGCTACGGACAATAGTGTATTCTCCGATTTGTTCGATGAGGAGTGAGCCGGCTTCTTTGTGAGTATCGAGCTCGACGGTTTGGCCGTTTACGACAACCT
>JAANSQ010000626.1:0-20888 GCA_036850885.1 Lepidocyrtinus dapeste | reverse complement strand
CTAGGATATTATCATCCAAAATCTATTTACGGAAAAGTTGCGGAAAGGATCAAGAATTTTTTTGCTCTTGCCAAATGTTCGATTCAGATAAGTCATAATGTCTAGCGTTGTTTCAAATATAGTTCTCATAAGGATAAAATAAAAGTGTCATAATGACATGATGATTATAGGGATAGATACGGGGGGTTTCTCATAATTATTAGCCAGGTTATTTTTGAACTACGTCCACTCAAATTCAAGTACAAAATGTGCAACTTTTTGAACTCATTCGCTTATCTGACATATTTAAACATGGATTTTTGCATACATACTACGGCAAACTACGCTTTACTTAACAGCAGAAATGTTCAGCAAATATAAACTCAGCTGAGCAATATACGAGATAAAATACGCCAGTCAATTTACTTTTTATGCATCCTTTATGTCTATTTCAAAGGATGCGTGTTTATAAGCCCTTGGCACATTTTGTGAGAAAATTTGCCATTTTTAAGAACTTTTAAGAGTTTTTTGAAGTTGTTAAGGTCATTTTGAAAAGGGAACACATATTTTACAAAAATGTTACCAAACTACGATTGTAAGCATATTTTGCAAAGCACATTGCATGCATGTAAGTACTACAAAAGAAGAAAACCTGAAAATAAACTTTGTTTAACCATATAGTTTTGTAAGTTGGCACTTCCAATGGCCTCGTTTCAACAAACACATGTAATTAAATTTTCTTCAAGGAATCTTCTCGAAGTGGAAAACTCTTGATATTACTCGTAAATATGCTTGTAGAAAGGCATTCCATCTAAACCTATGTATACTTTTGATTGTTGCAAATTTTGAGTTGTGAGATTTGAATGCAATTCGAGAAAATGCCATGAATTAAACGAAGCTTCATTAAAGTCCAATTTACTTCTATTCATTTTAGATCATTGAAACTCGGTGAACTACTGTACGTGATTGTGTGCGAATCTTTAAGGCAAATTTTGTTTAAATTCTTTCTCTGTAATACTATTCCAGGGTGTTTTTTTTGGTAAATTCTGAAACTGGACCAGTAGAAATACGGGGAAATGATACCTATAAATTCCCGAGACTCTATGAGCCTTTAAAAAATGCGATGTAAAATCCTCCCGAGACGTCTATTGCATCACATTACACAAAAGAAATCCTTTCCGGATCTTGTCACGTACCGTCCGGACAAGGTCATAGTTGCAGTTTATTTAACAGGATCCAATTACTCAGTCAAAGAAAATCCCGGGTGACTTTGTCGCTTTTGCAAATTAAAATGGAGAGCTTCTTCCGTGACTTACAATTTAAACTGGGCTATAAACCCAATAATTGATTCCTTATCATTCCCCAACTGACTAGGACTAACCAACACCCACCATTATGTGGTTCATCCCCGTGGAAAAATACGTGAACAGGCTCGATTTTCCAGCTTTTAAATTATTTTTATCTCTCAGCTCCGGTTAACGTCAACATTTGTCCTGTTTATTTTGACCGATTATCTGAAACTGGAAATGGTACGTATTTTTTCGGTTTGTTCACATCTGCGGATGATAAGATAATGCTTGAACGAATAGAATAAATGTCAGACAGTTGAGGTACTTATACATTATGAAAGCACTCACTTCAGTGAGTCTATTAATTCAGTCGAATTGATATTCCCATCATCCTGGTCGGTATTGAATGGTCCATATAGGACAACTGCCGCCTACATCAATTTCCCTCCCGCGTTAAAAATGGCATAAAAAAGCAATCCATTTAGTCTGTTTCGTTGCGCAAGAGTAAATGGGAATACATTCATTCCTAATATTTCTATTTAGGATATTATGTGAAGTGACATTTTCCTATATTTTTATTTGTTACGACATTCACTTGAGTCTCCTCTCAAGATGCTCTTTGAAATTGACCAAGTGTGAGACAAGAAGTCACGTCTTATTTCTCTTATTTCTTGCGCAATATTCTTTCTCCGTAAACAAATCATAATATCTATGCAAAAAATGGGAAGTGACAGGTCACCCATCCGTGCCCATACATCAAGAGCACATGCCAAACTCAAAATGGCATACATATCGTACCTATAGGATTTTTTTTTTATTCTGAGGCATTCAAGCCAAATTGAACATTTGACACCATCAATCCTCCTTTCTTCTTATGGGGAAAAAGGGAATAAGTTGGAATGTTTCTGTGTAATTGAATGTCCAATCAAATAAACTCTGTTGAGTTGAGTGTCCATCGGGAATATCGCGATATTTATCTATTTCTTCCCAAACACGGTGGTGGTGGGAGCAGCAATAAAAGCTGGAAGAAAATGAGTAAAGGAATGAAAACGATGTGCTTTACTTGACACTTGATATTCTGCTTAGAGCCGAGTCGCACCAAACTGGACAAAACAAAATGTATTACTGTGCCTATTGTTGATTTTTTTGTATGGACATTCACCTTCTATTTTGTAAAAAATGTGCATTTGTATCTGTATCTGTAGCTGCTCTCGTAAACTTCATTGATTATTGAGTCGATGAACACTGACAATATTTAGGTGCTAGTGTAGATTGTAATTCCGTTCTATTGTGCAAGTCCAAGTCTCCAGTAGGAAAGAATGGCATGAGTATGACAATGACAGGTTGAAATGTTGATGAGCACTGAAGGAAGAAAAATACTCGGAACTCTGAAGCGAAAAGAATAGAAAAGCAATCATTATTACGTGGATAGAATTACCAAGAATGTGGAAAGGAAACGAGCTCAGGGATCAGGATAAAAAAATCCTTTTCCCCAGGAAATGACAATGCAAAATGCATTGGTCGTAATCGTAACTTAACTTTGGGTTTTAGGTGCAGTCCAAATTGCAAAACGCAAACGTATATAAAATGTTTATAGCTCCGCGAAGTATATAGCAAAACCCGGTACCCCAATTTAGATCATGGGACAGTCCACTGAGCATGAATTGATATTTGATTGTACTATTGTACAGAAATGTACATTACACATTCTCATCCCGCTGCTGAAACCTGAGTACCTAAGCCAACTGACGCATGAAAATCATTTGCTTAAATCATGTCACCTCCGAAAAAAAGAATAATGCAAGACGTACGCTTTAGTCTAGACTTTTCCAGGAAGGTGAAGCTGAGTGAGGGAATTAATGTACAAGTTGTGATGTGATCAAGTAAATATTCAGGTGAGAATTTAAAATAAGTTGAATTTCGACGATAATATTTAATTTCCAAAACAAACTGGGAGTAAAACGCAATAAGGTGATATGATCTCTGTAATTGTAACTATTAGGAGTGCATTAATTGAGTGGATGTACATATCTTCTGTCAGAACAAGTAAAAAATAGTCTGGAGATTTTGTCTGTCCATTACTTGATGTTCCTTCTTTCCAATTGGAAATTATTTCGCACTCCACACGTTTTTAAGGAGTAGGTTTGGTTTGACTCGCTTCTTTTCTTTCTTTTCTAAAAAACCCTCGTGGATTAAAGTAAGTAGTTTGTGTTCGAAAAACCTGAAATTGATGATGATACATTGAAGGCATGAATGTAGCAAGTCATGTGTGAAATTTCTCATTCCCTTTCATTCATCCTCCCTGAGAAAATATAGGACAGTACAATATATTCAAGTATCCCATAATATTTGTCCAAGCTTCGGAACTTTGGCTTGGGAATTTTTTTTAGAATACACCCTTCCTCCAGCGATTCGTTTTCTTACTCTTTACTCATCTGTAAAATAGGCTTGTTCATTCCAACTCCTGCATTTTTACTGTCTTTTCAACCATACCCTCTGCTAGCGCCTTACTATGTATACCAAGTATTTCTGAGTTGTATGTATAAAACCGCTTCTTAAAAGCACTTAATTCTTTTCTTGAATCAAGTAAAGCCCACAAAACGGAAAATAACCTTACAGTTTTTTGCATAAAAGAGAATATTTATTTTTATCGCCAAAATCGCCATGGCAAAACCACTTTAGTCCGTTGAACATGGTCATTCTTTCCTTCTTTGCTGGAATACAGGTACATAGTTTGCAATTCCAATGGTGAAGTTTGAATGCTTAGAGCATGTACCCATTCGGCTGCAGACTTACTTCTGGAACACAATCGTTATTATTATGCAATATTGAATAAAACATTGGTCCTACTTTTGCAATGGGCTGCCTACATAATTGTGTACGACCCTTCGGAAACTGTGTCGATTTCAGGTTTTTTCTATGCTTTCACTTTTTGATTTTGAACCAAGAAGCTTGAATAGCTTATGTATAAAGACCACACATTTTTACGGTCCAAATCTATTCACATGCTGTTTTTTATCAAATTTTCTTGAAAATGGAGGTGCAATTATATCCTTACACTAAAACTCCTTCGTTAGTTATTTTTTTGCAAAGAGCAACCCATAATTACTACAGGCCCAAGAAGAAGTAAGGGAGCAACTAAATTGACCAATTTGCTGAGCTCATTTCCCATTCAAAAAATGAAAATTACTGCTTTACTTTTGCTCGTAAAATTTTAAAGCAGTTGTTTCCTCCAATTCCAATTTAGCGAAAATGTTTGGCCTCCCCCGTAGCGATTGACTTTTTAAGTCGGCATATTCTTTAAAAGGTGCTGTTGGTGCACGAACGCGAATGTGACACATTTTCTTTGACAGAGTTACTATCCCCACATAAAAATAACGTCAAGGTTCTGAGCTGGGAGTTTTTGGAAAATATTTATGGTGACCTCATTCTCCCTTCTCATCTCATAAGTCGAAAAAGTCACATTTTTTGGTGTATCCTTGAAAAATATATTTTGCAGTGTGAGAGGACTTGTATGTTCTCCTCCTTCCTTTGTTTAAGCGTTTCTGTGGGTTTTTTCATTAAATGAAATTGTTAGGGAAAACAGAGCCACTTGACTTGTCACATTTTACCCTTCACCAGAGAAGAGAACAAAGAATTCGCATAATCGCGAATGTTATCATTATTATCATGTTGCAAAAAAAGAAAAGTGGCCCATTTCTTCTTCCAAAGAAACTATTATCCTCCGAGTCCTCTCTCACTGGAAAGATGCTTTACTTTTGGGAGCCAAAGTTCTCGCCATATCTCAGCAAGTCATGGACATGCATATGATAGTATATACATGATATGATGCAATCGACTATAATAATGACTCTTTCTTCTTCAGAGAAAAACTTGAAACAATAGTAAATTGTCGTGCCTGATGCAAGAGTACTTAAAAAGGATTATCCGGTCCAAGTCAAGTAATCGCGCGCATACTTTCTTCCCTCGGAAACTTTTCTCATATTGCAGTCAACTTGAGGGTAAGCCAAAACTTTGCCTGATCTAAAAATAATCTTGATGTGTGTACGGAACAGAAACACTGACTGAAACTTTTCGAGAGAGACTAGAAAACTATGGAAACATCAAAATATTATGTTATTATTATTGTTCTTATTATCTTTTCCAATGAAAACCAACTGACAACGTGTGCTCCTTCTCAGTTCTTGGATTTACACTTGATTAGAGCACCAAATAGGACGGAATGAGCGGAGGTAATGTAAAAGGTATTTATACATCCCCGCAAACATTTTTAGCTCAAATAAAGCCGATCCGGTACGGGTTAGCGAGCAGCAGAACGGTACCGAAACGACCAAAAAATCGCAAAGTTCCGGTACTCGTTACACGCACCGGATCGGTGCAGGCTGGCCAGCACTATAAGATTCGTGTTGGTAATCCAATGCCGATAGTTATTAGTTAATTAAAATTTTAATCGATTTTATGTAAAATTGCGATTACTAACTGCTTATTTTCGATTGACACTAAAATACAGTTTTTAGTAAGGTCAGTAATTAAAATGCTTATTCAACTAGTACTATGGCCTACTTCGAATATAACATAATTTTATGCTTAAGCACGGGTAGTTGAGTACAAGTGTATTTTCCTTAAACATTTAACAATTAGATTAGATAATAAAATAAAATATTACTAATAAAATCATAAAATAATAAAATAATTATATGCTGATAAAATCATATCTTCTTTCTATAAAACTAAATGGATCCCCCTACCGTTCAAATCCATACCATTCATTTCTTAAACTTTTTTACACAAAATGTTTTATTTCAAGATGTTAAATAATAGTTACATATCGCTATCTTACTCACACATTTTGAACTTTTATAAGATTTTAAATTAATCAAAATAACAATTATTTTTGGAGATAGCGGAGACTATTCAGCGCAGGAATTTGGTCCAAGTGTAAATTCAGTGCGGTCGACTGATGCCCCGGTAGCTTCGTTGGAAGCTTGGGAGGAGGTAGTAGGTTTGGAGAGTAAATCTCAGTCTTGCTAATATTTTTGGCGTCTACATGTCTCTGTCTTCGTCCAATTCCTCGATCAGTTGTTCCACGAAGCCAAGTTTTGATTTTATTGTCGACAACTCTTTCAGTAACGTTGGGATGAGAGAAACGAAGCACAGCTATAAATTTCAAAATATTGATTTTCATAATTTCATAACACAACACTTAATTAAGTAAAAGCTGCAATATTGATTCTGTAGCAAGGCCAGATATAACCACAGTCTCCAGACCTATTGGGTCTGTCAGTTTGATCAAAATTAATTTCGTAAACGGAAATCGTCTCGGATGTAGATTGGTCGTATCCGGGTTGAACTTCACTTTGAATCGCTTTCAGCAAAACTCCAAAGCAGTAAGGAATGCATATGGTAAAACATATGTCTAATTGTAAACAAAACTAGTAGTAAACTTACGAATTGGTTATAATTCAAACAGTGTTCTGTTTGGTTAGTTCTCAGTAAGATTAGCAGACACAAATAATTTCAGTTCTTTAAAGGTTCCTGACTTAATTGATTGTTCTACTGAGCTTTTTTCGATGTCTAAAGTCACAGCATACTGTTTAGCCTTTTCCTCCGCCCTATCAGGGGAATATAAATATTTGGATTTCAATTAAGGACACTACTCAAGGATAACCAACTCTTGACAGACGGAATAGAGTTAAAACGAACCATCAGTTTTGATGATTTTAATTTACCGTTTTGGCCAAATTACATTTGTAGTTGAGTCTGGGTTATGTTGGAGTGAATTGTGAGCGGAAGATAAATATCCTGGAACGTGCACAATAATTTTATCCTCACGGTTGACACAATCACTTTCAAAAATTATCCACTTTGTGAGGACGTATTTGGATGAATTTTCCTTGACAATCAAATTACTGAAAACTTTTTCCTTGCCATTTTCCTAACCACTAAATCGCACTACCGACTAAAAATATATACACAATAAGAAGGATGTATGCGCGGTACAACTGAGCTGATTATTACGCATCTGTAATCTCAAAATCCAAAGTTGGCATTTCTGCTGCCAAATTTGTACAGATACTTCACCGAAGGCCTGCATTGATTCTGTGAAGTCTTTCCGGCAAACGTTTGGCAATGCAAATCCAGCATTGCATTGATACGGTACCGGCTAGCCCGTACAGATCCAGTACCGACACTTTGAGTTTTAGCCGACGTGCAGGCTAGCCAACACGAATCTGTCATGGATACAGGAATTCATGCACCAAACCGGCACCAATGTTTGTGGGGATTTAACTTTTAGCTAGAGCAGGTGACAATTTACACCATGCGCGTTGTCATTATAACTAACTCGGTGGAAGACATTTCGGAGAAAGTATTTGAGTGGGACCCGGGGAAGATGTGCCAGGAATATAAAAATATAATGCATTTTACTTTTCAGGTCGAGCAACCTTTTTTGTAATTCCTCACGAAGAAGTTTTTGAATCTGACGAACAAGAAAATTGAAAATAAATAATTTTTAGCCTCGAAAGCGAGTACCTGAGAAATTCGAGAAATTGAGCAGTAAAAACTCTATTAATACATCATGATTAGGATTATGATAACGTTGATGATGATCATGAACATCATTGATTATAGTTTAAAAGGAAACCAGAGACGAGTTTTATGCGCTTTTGCATCCTATCCTGGGGTAAAAAATTCTTTCGGCATTTCTACAGAAGTAAATCTCAATGAAAAAATTATAAAAAGTTAACTCTTTTATATCCAGTGTTCATATGCCGCACGTCACCATTCTGTCAAAATATACGACGCGAGGCGGGTGAAAATGCAACACATTTTTTACCCTAAAAGAATTTTTCCGTGCCATAACTTTTATTACTTTGTTTAGAGCCGAAGCTCTCTCTATAAAAATATCCGAGATGTTGAGCCAAGTGAAAAGTACGAAAATTTGAAAGCCTTCTCTATTCGATCATAAAGTATTTAGTTTTTTTTGCTAGATGGATGGGGATACGAGCAACGTTTTAAGTTTTAATGAGAAATTAACGGCAACGCCAAAACGCCTCAAGGTTCTAACATTTCTTACAATGCACCGATCATGATATTATGGCTTTCTTTATTAATTTCAGTCCGATACGTTTCGCTCATTTCTTGCAAGTCTCTCTTAAAAAACTTAAAAGTGCACTGTATATTAAGTTGAAGATAAAAGTGATGAATTTTTTAATGCAGGAATTCATAAAAAACAGTTTTTATAAGTTGCAGGGACGCACGTTTATCAATCGTAAAAATTGCAAAATATAGCGCAACCGCTGTAAATGAAAACGAATAATTTTTATTAGGAATTTTGAATCCACATTTATTATTTTACGCTGGTGATGCCTTAATTTAATGGTTACGAAAGATAATCTGGGGCAATTTGTGCCGAGAAAATAGTACCATATTATTTATTTTTATTATTTGTTTTAAATTCTTATATTTTGTTGAGCCAAATCCAACACAGCGTTAAATGGGAGTCTGAAGAAAAGTTACGCTTTGGGTAATAGATAAGTTCATCAAGGATTGGATATTTTGCCAGTATTTTCTTGGCAAGCTGTATCAAGACGCATACTTAAAAGAATGAAGACTAGCGTTGCTGGAGAAAATTATGATACAACTTATTTATATAAACGAGGATTGGATATGGCTAAAAAGAAAGTAAAGAAGATCGGTTTCATAATATCATCTCCATTTTAATTTAATATCATTATTTTCGGTCCAGCAAAAGGATAAGTATTATGGCTCTCTGCTCGGAGGAAGCGACAGTCGTTAATTTGATTTTAAAGTATGGAGTGCAGTCACAGCTTTTATTACATGAAACGCAAACATAATTTCAATTTCAGTCTAAATGTAGGAATCATAAGACTGTTTTCGCTGTAACATTTATAATATTTGCATATTTTCTTTGTTGAATAATTCAATTTTTATGCTTCTAGCTTGACTTAGAAAATCCAAAAGTACAAACCGCATTTCCTGGTTCTCTAGAGACTTCAGGGTCAGCAGTGGCATAACAAGAAGAAAGGGGTTATGTGCCAGTCAACATTCTTTGTAGGATCAACCTAAAGTTTAGGGAAGCGAGGAGTACTGCATCATCATGTCATCCATCCAACCCAAAAAATAGGCACAGAAAGTTCATTCGCTTTTTAGGAAGGATCAGGTCTTGAATAAAGTGATTTCAATCGTATCAGCAACTGTGACATTTTGATTGTTAGCCTTCCATTTTCCAAGTGCATTGCATAATTTAAAAGGGTAAAATAAATGCAAGCTTTTCAATTTCTTTCCCCTCGTACTTGTAAAGGTACATTTATGCTGACTGTAGATGTGCAACTATTTTTCATCCAAAAGATAAGAAAAGAATCGCATTATCATCTTCAAATAAAAGTGTTTCCTTTTCTGGAATTGCACGGACTAATATGGACCTTATATTTGTAAAACTGGGCGCAAAAAACTTTTTGTGCTCCCTATAGTACTTGGGTCTTCTCTAAGCACGTTTCTTTGCTCCTATTCCATCATAAAATTTTTGGTTGGTTGGGAAGCACAATTTCTTCAAACTCCAGTCCCAGTTCCTCCATAGAGAATATAAAGTACAGTTCTTTGTTATATTGACACACTTCTGAAAAAACTCAGCTGGAGAAAGAATGATAAGAAAATAAGAGCGTGTGGGAAACTCAAAAGTGGACAATGAAAGGAAAACGAGAAATGTGTTTTTCTCTTTTGACAATAATAAATCCTTTAGAAAGCCATATTGCATCAACTTGACTTGTCTTGACTACTGGTCACTCCACCATTCTAGCCTAAGTCATTCAACATTAGAAGCTCTCCTTTTAGCTTTCACTCGCTCAATCGTTTCTGGTCGTAATCGTAAAGCAGCCGTACTACAACAGGACGTATCGACTTTCTTTTTATTCTCATCTCCGCTTTTTTGAAGAAAAAAATCTTGCAGTAGTTGTGTAGGAATCTGATCTACAGGATTTACTTCCGCTGGATCAAAAATATAATATGACGCGTAAACTCACGAGTTTTACAGTCTTGTTCTTCAGATCAAAGGCCAACCTTCTATTTTACAGCCTTGACTTATGAAGAGACCTCTAGTTGACATAAAACTTGTTTTTTTTTTGCTCTGCCCAAATGGCCCTTTTCTCCAATATTATATGGTATTCTTTGGTCTGTCTAGTTCATGTGCACTTTACTCATCTTTTGTGATTCTTTCTCCATCCCATTTTTTATTGTAGAGTTTTGAGTTGGGCTGAATCCCTAAAAAATAACTAGATATTTTTTATATTTGGTTATCGTGTCGGGCCCACCATTCCGCTTAATGTGAGTTTTAATGTTCAAACTGACTCTGTCTGGAAACTGAGGCGAGGTCAACCAGTTTCGCCAAAGGAATGCGAAATGAACTGAACTTGTTTTACAAAAATGATATCATGGCGATCATGATCGTGAGGATGACCATTGACCATCATCATCATCCCATGGAACCTACATGTATGTATAACGTAAGTAGGTAACCATGTTTAGCAACCCCTTGTCAACTTTCACACATGCAAAAAAATTCCAGAATTTATTTGATATTACGCAATTAATCTTCCTATAAAAGCAAAAACATTACATGAATGTTAGCACGATACAACATTTCCGGATTCTTTTATCTTTGCTTCTGCCCCATATCCTAAATATCAGAGTAAACAATAGCCAACTATTTTAGCTAAAGATTGGATACCAGAGCAAAATTCTATTGATGCATGCATAACATACTCCATATCACATTCCTTTCGCAGTACCTATCCTAAAAATCTAATGTAATTAATTCAATGACGTGCTCCCGTGCTCTTTACTTCAGGGCAAACGAAGCCAAACAAAAACAAGTAAACTTTTATTTCATGAAAAGAGTCAAGTCAACTTTTCTCGAGGCGAGAGAAAACTAGAAAGTCTACTAAAAAAATATAGGCTACGGTTGTTGATAGTTTTGATCTTGTCGAGAATCGAAAAAGGACGTGATCACCTCCATGGGGAATCCCTATAGTATTCTGCCAGTTGGGTAATCCGTAACACTTATTTTACGAGGTTCATGCACTTCATGGCTTTCTCATATCATCATTTCGCTAAGCGAAAAAGCATTGATCATTCTTATCCGTCTTCCCATGGCGTGGTGTGAGCAAAAGTCAACCAGTGAAACTACCATAAATTAACTTTGAAACTATCTGAGAAAACGATCTAGAGGCATATTTCGTGATCGAAAAGTTTTTCCATTCGGGTGGAATAAAAAAATACATAATTTAATAAAATATCATTAACACTCCCAACCCCAAAATCCTAAATCCAAACTATAGTACAGACATTGTTAACTTGGGACAGACGCGCCGAGAGAGATATGAAAATTGGTGAAACTTTTGGAAAAGCAATAATACACTTTATTTTCTTGGCAAATGTGTTGTGCTTAAACTATTGCCTCATTGATAGGGAGTGAGGAGCCAAGAATGAGGCAAAAAGTGGAGCACTTGCATCCCCTAGTTGTTTTCTTTGTAATCTACACAGGAAATAACTTGCAGCTCATCCGTTAGTTCTTCCGTCCTTTCTCTTAAATCGTAATGGAATTTTGTATGCTAATTTCCGCGAAGAAAATGGTGAAAGTTGAGTGAGAGTTGAGACATGCGACGCTTCCAGTTTTATCTTCCTGGGGAATGGAAGGGGTAGCGAAAAAAAATTTGCAAAAATGCAGCAAACTTATAAGAGTCGAGATGAAAAGAGGAAACCCAAAATCTAAGATAAACAGATCCAAGTTAAGGAGTTTACGTATTCAGAATTGCATGTGCTTCAGCAAAAGCAAATATTTTCTCCTTCTTGAACAACTGACACTGACAGGAGCAGCATAGCAGGAAAGAGTGTGCTAAGCAGGTTTTCTTTTTTATTGAAAATGGAAAGTGTTTCTTTTCGCATTTGATAAGAAACATTTTCGCTTGTCTATGTCGTTGTTCGTGATGTTATTATTGTTTGAAGAAAGAACGGCATAAGCACATATTAAGCTAAAGTTTTAGGCTTTATTGGGGAGCAAACCATGTCTTGACACGACGAATGGGATTTATGGGATGGGAAGAGAACAACGGAAGTAAGTGGCTTTTTGTGCCCAAAATATGTGACTTTCTCTCTGCTCCGAACACTTTAAATGTTGTGGAATTTGAATGAAATTGCATAATGAGTTATACATAATTTTCTTTAAGGTATGCCTATACTTAACAACAAGAGGAAGAACAAAATTTTGTTAAGAAAATGGCATGTCCCTGATGTTGATGATGATGTTTAAGACTCGTTTAAGATCTTTCTGGATTCATTTTTTATCGCAATGTATCTTTGCTGTCGAGCTGGAGAGGATTTTTTTTTGTTGTTGATGTAGCTCAAATAATACTCGTTAAGCGCTTGGATAAAGCTTTTATTTGGGAATCACTTCTTGGCTTCTCTATTGCTCTACTTTATGTACATTACATAACATTATGCTCACAACGTGATGTAGGCCAAAGCATCAACGATGAGAGTGAAAGTCATTTTCGAGTTTAGGCAATTTGCAATTTTCGACTGTGTAAACGACAGCCAAGATATAAAAAGAAATAAGATTTCAATATTTTACTGGAGATGGAACACAAGCAAGTCTTGGGATTGATTTTAATCGAAATTGGGATGAAATTAAATCAGCTGTTAACACACGCACGTCTCCCCAGAGAATAAAAAATGGGGATGGAGAAAAGCCTGTCCCATTAAACATTGCCATGTAATGCCATACTTATACTTTCAACAGGAATTATGTATATGTATTTACTTAGCCTTTATAAAGACTTTAAAGCGCAATAGAGTTGACATAAAAGGAAAAATAAAATCAAGAGCACTGTGAAATCTCCAGAGGAGGTCTGAATCAATTGGCTTTGGCTCATAGAGATTAGAGAAATAAAGTGTGCATCTAATCGCGAATGCTGATTTTTAAGTAATATCAAGAAGCTCTTAAATACATTTTAACATTTTCTCTCCAAGACAAAAACCTAAAAAAAAAGTTATTCACATTTAGTCTGAACATTTCGGGTAGTAATCATTGACTTAAATTCAAAACGAAGGTGGGATAAATTATTTATTCAGATTAAAGATCCTTACAACAATTTTTTACGTTTTTAGTTTTCCTAAGACAGTAGTATGAGACCCAGTAAACTAGGGCGATTCCATGAGATATCCCACGTTAACAAATTATAGGATGAAAATGATAAATTAATAAATTGAATATTATTAAGTAAAGGTTTCCCAACCACTGGAAAACAACCAAGAATTGTCTCGTAGCTTATGTTGGGATCTAAATCAATACTGCGTTTTAGGGTGGACAAGTTAATTTCGTAAACGTATCAACGTAACCATTTTTAGGCTCTGAAACTGAAAGTTAAACTAAAAAATAGGTCTAACTCTGGTCTTTTAGAAAATATACAATTTTGTATCATGTAACTTTGCTAATTTTAAATTATAAAGTGGCATTAACAATCAAAATTACATTTTCGAGCATCATATCGTTAACAATTCTTAAGATAATCAAGATCATGATTTTCTTCATAAGCGGGGGTTGGATCAACCGAAAAAATCGGCCGCTTTTAAATTGTTAAGATACCTGTTCATTACCGTTTCTTCAATTCTCTAACATTAAGCAGAGCAAACTTCACGCATCTAATCGAATCTAACGTTAAATTTACTATATTTCTAGGTTACTTCTTTAGTTTTCATGTCTTTAAAGGATGAAAATAACTTGAATAAGTACTTCAAGTAAGTTATTACAAACTTGCAGCTTCAGAGTCAATTGGGATCTGGTTATTCTGGTCTGGTAGCAGTGCCTAATTGGTTATTGTGTTATATATTTTTGAATTCTCTGTAACCTCGACCATCTTTCGATCGAGCCAGTTTTTTAATTTTGATCTTGATATCTTCAGAATTTTGAATCTCTAACACCCCGTCCCTGAATGATAATGATGTCGGATGGCTTGTACTATTGTTGGATAACTTAGATTGTGTAGTCGGGTAAAAGGTACTCGCAGCTAGACATAGGCCAATGAATGTAGAAAACGAGTGAACCCGCGCAGGGAAGGTTTTCAGTATTGAGTTGAGCTTTGAGTTGGCTGTTTAGCTTTTTACTTGTAGACGACAGAACCCTTTTGAACTTGAACAAGAACAGAACGATATTGTAAGCTCTCCGGAGTGATAGAACCCAGACTTTAGATTAGTTAATTTGGATTTGATTTAATTGAAGATTTACTGCGTTTTAGCAGAGATTTGCCGCAGAGGCACAGATAGTAGGATTTAATTCCAAAGTTGATTGTTACTCCAATTTGCAGAGATTTAGCCGCATAGGCGAAATAGTAGGAAGCAGCCCTTCCAAAGATTTACTTAGTTTTAAGTACCAGAGTTGCTTAATTGTGTTTATAATTAAGTTATCTTTATTGTGCTTAATAAAGAAGAAGAATTAGTCCGAGTAAAGGACGGAATAAGAATCTGATTTGTGATTTGATTGGACATTTATTTACGAGGGCATAGTTAGCCGTGGAGGCAGTGTTAAGAACTCGCAGATATCCTCAGGGATTCTTGACCATACATTCGCTTTTCTTGTGTGGTTGTAAAAGGTAGTGTTAAATAAATGGGAATTTGGAATTAAAAGAATTCTGGCGGAAACTCTATGTGTTGGTAAATGGCCTGTGTTAGTAAATGGGACTTAGAATAATTGTAGTGAAAATCCTGTGTTCACAAATGGCTATGTGAGAAGTAAGACAATAGCTGGTAAATTAAATGCGACGAATAGAAATACGGAATTTATTATTGAGAAAATATTACGATTGGGCAGAGTAACGTTACGTACTAGCAATTGTTACGTCTAGACGTACGGAGAGAAATCATGTGACTTGCTCGGCTGCGATTCTATTACTGGCTTACGACTGGCAGCAATTTACAACTGGCTCGGCAGCGATAACACGACTGGCAAAGATCACAGAATTTGAGACGGTATTTATTGTAACTCGAACAAAAGAAAAAATAATTGGAAATGTATGAAAATAACAATAGTTTGACATTGAGGATTAAGTCGAACATTGGAGTTTAAAAACCCGAAAATAACTTGAAGAACAAGTGAACTTGAAGTAACTTTTCACGAAGTGAAACACAAAGGAAATGCCCCGTAAAAACGTAAAAAAGTACCCTAAGCTTACGTTAAATTATACAATAAAAAGGTTGTATACGAAATTGAGGTTTAATAACTAATTACATATGCACCACGAGTGCTTCGTGAGTGCGCGGAATGGACATAATAAAAAAGGACAATTGGTTACACAATAACTTAGAAATTACACAATAGTGCAATGTACAGTCACAATTCAACGAATCTTAGCTACTCTTAGAATCTAATACTTCTATAGTTGCATGGGCGCAGTTTATTATCTACTACGAAGTTGATATTGGATTTCATATTCACAAAGCCACTATATGAGTTTGTCTGAAGCTTCTTTTAGTGTAAATTTTTAGCCGAAATTTCGCTCCTTCATTGAGATAAAATCATGGGGTCTTTTGCACAAAGGTTTTTATAGTTAAAAAAAGGGCGCAAAATTAAATATCAAACTAGCTTCTCCATAAAGATCAAGTCTTAGCGGTCACAATAACTCATGGGTCACTCTCCCGCCCCTTTAAGGGATATTTGGTTTTGAAAATTGTATCTCCAGCAGGAGCCGTAAGCAGGGATGAGCATAATGAGTCAACATTTTCAAAAGTTGCAAATTAACTCAGAATCCACTAGAATAGGACATTTAAACTTAAAAGTTCATAGCAATACAATGTGAACGGAGTTCAAAAGTTAGAAATCGTCTGACTTAATTTGAGTATTTTATTTGACCCCCCTAGTTTACTGGGTCTCATTCTACTTTAGGCTTCTTAACCTTCGGATAAAGCAACGCAGGCAGATATTATTTTAATAAATAGAGACAGCAATTTTTAATTTCGCACGTGATCTAAAGTATGGCACCTCCTGCCCCTTTCTGTTTGTTTAAAAGATCTGTTAAAAATGCAAAGACTTAATGATGAAACTATTTACTCAAGTAGTTTGGTAAGCTTCCTACGTTAACGAATTCTAAACGTTGTGCAAAGCTGTCATGAGAAGGAGAATTCCTGGAAATTAAATAAATAAGAGAAAAGTGGACCACTGGCAATACGGCCATTTCCGTCTACTTTCTTAATGAAAATGTGAGGAAATTCAAGTTATTTTTGTATGAGTCAAGCCTTACAATTCCAGCCATAGAGAGTGTAATGCGTTTAACTTTGTTAAGCAATATTGACATCCTGTCTACTTTTCTCATTTGTCTTGCTTAAAGGAAACATTTATTAGAGAAACAAATGTAAAATCGTAAAATAGACAGAGAAAGAGAAACCATTCCTGAATTTGTTCGTCTGCTCGCATTCATAGATTCAGTGTTAGAAGTGTTTTTCTCCGTATCTTTTGTTGTTCTCCTTTCGCTTCGAAATGTCAGTAGTCTCATCATTGAAATGGGAGATGAGGAAGCTTAATGAATGAACTCACTATAAAAAGTTGTAATGCGAGGAGACAGGTATGCATTTCTTTCTCTTTCTAGTTGCTTGAATACGGATATCCAATACAAAAGAGAAAGTCAATAGTGTTTCAATTCCAAGGAAAATAATAAATGTAGTCTTTCTTCTCTAATTGAATAAAGTGAAACTTTAGACTTTCTACTTACGAATTGAAAACAGGAGTATGCAAAGATTCGATCAAACTGATTGCGATTGCGAGTGTTTTCATTTCTCATTCAATACTATATTCACGTGTCATATTATACACTATTTTAACATCATGTATTGACACAAAATTAAGCTGCGTGAACTCGAAATTCCATAAAAGAAACGGCAACCTCACCTAATTTGCTTCTTCCTTTCGAATATTGTATCCTTTTTGTATAGAAATAATATTGTCAATATTTATTGTTCATATATTAACCATCACTAAGGAAGCAGGAATGAAGAACTTGCTTGAAAGTCTACAGCGAAAAATTTTTCTAACAGATTCCACGACCACTATCACCTTGATTAATTTAGTTTCATGCTTCATAATATAATTTCTAGAAAAAGGTTCAACATTAGAAAATTGAACAACTTCATTCCACTGTATTTAAACAGCATTCTTAGCAATTGCTTCTAATAATCGAGTGTAAGTCATTCTATTGCCTAAAACTATATAAAGTAAATATTAAATACCATGTATGAGGTTTGCTAAGACTTCCTTTCCAGAATCATGCCTGAAGCTGGCTGTAAAACTAACAAAGCTGAAGAAGCGTAAAATAAATGTTTAATCAAACAGAATTGCTTTATACTTTGATATGTGAAGCCTCTCAAGATTCACTTGTCGCATTAGTCCGAAACATAATCCACTGACGAATCTGCATTACACTCTAAGTCTAGAGCTTATTAATGAAGAGAGAGAAAGGAGATGTTCGCTAAAACTCTTTGCATTTTAGAATCTACAGGTACTCGATTGGAGACTTCTTGAAATGAAATGGAAATTAACACTGGGGTTGTCCCCCTTGAGCAAAATTGTAAACTTTGTAAAAAATATGTTCCACGTGCAGATGCCATAGAGATTGGCCTAGAGCTTATTAATGAAGAGAGAGAAAGGAGATGTTCGCTAAAACTCTTCATGGTACATTTTAGAATCTACAGGTACTCGATTGGAGACTTTTTGCAATGAAATGGAAATTGACACTGGGGTTGTCCCCCTTGAGCAAAAAATATGTTCCACGTGCAGATGCCATAGAGATTGGCCTTTGCTTCGTTTACTTTGGTCTTTAGCTGTAAAGAGAATTATAAATGCGTTTCGAGTTTAGGGTTATTTAATCTAAAGTTACTCTACAGCTACTAATTGCGAGTAAGATGGGTTGAAACTTGGAAATTTTGGGTACACATGATTACATTTTAGCATTAAATGGCATTGAAATTGAAGGAACCTTTCTGCTTTTAAAGTACAGGTTTATTTTGCGAAAGAGTTTTGTATGCATCCAGTCATCAAAAAACGATCAAAAGCTTTCCTCCAAAAGTTTGAATTTGTTCAAGGCCTTATTGCCTCTTCTCTGGAACCACAACTCAATATTGGATAATTCAGGGGAGAAAATATTTCTTGAGACGTTTTCCACTACTTACTTTACGACATACCAAATCCTAAAAACGATCATCTTTACCTACTCTGCCTTTGTTCATATGAAATGAAATGCATAGAGGAAGATCAAAGCAGTCTGTAAGTAATAGGTACACACATTATCATGATTTGGGCAGCCTAGTCATTTCGATGAGATGCTAAGGCGACTGGCAACTTCTATCTTTAGAAAAACAGCTTTTAAGTTTGAAACCTTGGTTGGATCGACAGTAAAGAAAAAGATGCCGATATTACCCGCCTCAACGTGACTCCGATTTAAAACTTCAAAGCTAGTAAACGGTCATATTTCAAATTTGTGCCTTGTACCCAGTTTCAAAATCAATATTGCTTTAGAAATCTTCCTTTTCATGACAAATTCCTCCCTTTGGTTCAGCCAATCTTTCATTTTTCCAATGAATTTCTCTTCCCTCAGGGGACTGAAGAAAACATATTCGAAAATATGATAGGGTACATCTATTAAAGAAATGCATCAACGTCAACGTAATTAAGAACTTTTATCCTGTGCAACTTGGAGGAACTATCTAGTGCAGTCTAATTTAATTAGCTAACTATGTTTCCCTACTACTATTTTGTGAATGCACTGGAAAGAATAACTTCTTTTTCGTCTTGTTCAGCTCCTCCATCTAATTATAAGCTTTTAATTTAGCTAAGAAAATTAGGGGAAAGTAGTAACAAGGTTGTCTCCGTCATATTTCATTGTACAGTGTGCTTTTAATGTTTCAAAAGACTCCAACAAACTATTTTCATATTTTGGGAATAGATCACTTTCTTCTGTTTCCTTGAAAAAATCCCATTAATTCTGAAATTCTCCAAGGACCAGGGGAAAGATGCATTCCTCAAATCAAAGAAGAGAAGGCGGGCGATTTCATTTATTTTCTCTAAAGAGATGCATTTTTAGTGCACAAACGTGACAAGATGCAAATAATAACAACGTCAAATTTCGTAAATATGTTGCAAACTATAGGTTGATACAATAAATCGTGCTGGAAATCTGACTTAACCAGTTTGTTGGAAAAAAAAATTGACGGACAGACAGATAGAAATGCTGATCTCATAAAGTGAATGCGTGCTTAATAGAAAAGGTTGAGCGTTGCCTCCATACTTAGGAGTCTCTTTCCAGTCGTCTATCTAATTCTCCATAGTCAAGTCACCAAACCGAAGAATTATGAGCTTAAAAGTAGCTAATAAATTAGATTTATGCGTTTAGGGAAACCCTTGGGTAAAAAGAATCTTTCTAATTTCGTATTCTTGTAGCAAAAAGAAGACAAATATAATTTCATTGCTTATAAACTAAACCTTTAGCCTTTAGTAGATTCGCTCATAGCAAACTAAAGTGCGTACGTATACATTTATGTAAATCAGGTTGATATTAGTATAATAGTCAAAAACAGGAAATCTTTTATGCAAGTGAAAAAGAAAACAATGCAAGTTTTACTTTCTCTCAGTTGTAATGCAGTGCAAGTGCCTAGTGGATCTCCGAGGTTTATCTAAACTGCATAAGCTTTCCCAGTTTGCTCCAGGGATTTTCTAGGATATACACTCGGAGATGATTTTGGAAGGGTAACATACGTGCCTAAACTCAAGAACTTGTACACAAAAGCTTGAAATTTGCTTTTTAAAAAGCCATTGTTCGGAATTTTCTAGCATAGCATGATTGTATCATCATCCTGATATCCATGATCATCCTTTTACGATTTCCTCTCTTTTTTTTACTTCAGGGCATGCAAAACTCTTTAGCTTTTACAGTTAATAATCGTAAACAATAAAGCCAAAGAAAAACAAACACATCATCATTCCCTTCCATTACACAGGACATGTGAAAACAGCAGAGCTACAGCACATTCTTACCCCCCATAAAACAATTTATTTTCAATGGTAAACTTTTTTTCTGCTGGTGGAACTCTTTTATATTCCAAAGCTTGTTCCGACAACCAGCCAGATTGTAGATAAAACAATGATAATGACGATGTGACATTCAACCTTGAGGATAGTACCATTATGAAATCTGGTTTACTGTGTATGAGCTAAAGCTACAGTTATTTTGATAATGAAGAGCAGGGGAAATAAATAGAAATGAGGAGATATTGCTCATGCACTGCATCCCAAATGTCCATGTGTAAAAACATTGACATTTTAACTGAAATTTAGAGAGGCGTTCCAAAAAATGTCCATGTGGATACAATCTTAGTAATGTATCTACGTGGTATGCAAATTAGACTCTGGCATTTTACTCCTACGCTTCACACACACACACAGAAAACGTCCTTGTCCCAGTAAGATAGACCACAAAAGTGTGGTAACGATAACAAAAAGGCATTAGATTCAGAGTGTAAAGGAATATGAGTTTACTTCTTTGACAAGGTTTTTCCGTAGCAAGC
>JAANSQ010000625.1:0-20909 GCA_036850885.1 Lepidocyrtinus dapeste | reverse complement strand
TAATTGGTGTCTGTGTCATTTAAAGAAGGTGGAAACCAGAAGAGACTGTCGGGAGTAGTTTTAATTAAATTAATATCAAAGTCCATGAAAGGTGGTTTGGCTTTTGAATGTGGAAGCGTTTTATTAGTTCTTTGTAAGCGATGATTAAGTGAGTTTTACATGGGTTCAGTTACAATGAAGTTAAATATTTTAGGCAACTTATCTCATAAATGACTTGCGTGACTAATGGCCAATCAATTACCCCCGAACTACTTTAATCCCACACACACAAACAATGCTTAAACATATAGACTTGAGCAAACACAATTAAATACATTGTTAATCAAATCCCTGGAACACCTGGTACTGCACGTTGGTCAGGAGTCATGATATGGATCAATTATTCCAGAAAAATAAAAATTGCTTTCATTACAGACAACCCAGGAACCATTTCAACTTCTATTGTTTGGCCAGATGAGCTTTGTTTTATTACGTTCATTTGAAGTTGTTAGTTTAGTCTAGGGTAAAGCAAACAAACGGTCTAGCGAAATTGTAATCCTTCTGGAGGAATTCTTGGTGGTGCTGGTGTAAAATGTTGATTCCATTTAAAGATAGGAGAGATCCCTCACACTGCCCGTGCACAAGAAGTGATGATGATTGGGAAGGATACGATAGACGATACCTTTTCCAGATTTATTTTCTCATCTAGTTTTCTAGATTTCCAGACCTCGTACCCAAAAAAAAATCATTACGTTTCCATCACCAGCTGCACAAAGCCCTTATACCCATGAAATGAAAATGACCAAAAATAAATAAGATTTCGTGTGATTGCTTGCCATCATGAACACATTCGAAGAAGAAAAGGTAACACGAGAAACAAGATCAGTACCAAATCAAATGTTTGTCTTACTCTTGGAAGAAAAAATCAGAGGAAACAGAGAATAATGAGAAAATATATCATTTACTTTGGATCCTTTTCAAAATGGATGAGATTAAGCTTACGTGTTATCTTGAAAGATACGCAACATATCGAAATGGAAAGTAAAAGATTATATGAACCTTGTTAATTCTTGTCAGGGATTAGATAGCTCCATTAGTGTATCGACAATAAAGATTGAAGCTTTTAATGATATATCGTGTCTGATTCTTTTTTGAGAATTTATTTTGGGTGAAAATGAAAAATTATTTATAATTTGACTTATTGATTTAGATTTAAAGCACCCATACATGTAATAATTATTTTAGGGTGCCTTTTCTGTTGCAAACCAATCTTAAAACTATGTTTACTTAACGTCGGTAGTTTAAAGGCTGCTTTGGATTAACAATTGAAGCAACCGCAATATCGGAATGTAAATCATGAGAAACAAAAGCCGTATAAAATATGTTTAGACTAAATAAAATTTCATCTATACCTTAGCCTGAGGATCATTAAAATGCATTAGATATGGTTTTACAAGTTTTAAGGTTGTCTAATATTTACATGTTTATGTGCAATCGAAAGATCCATGAATTTTTAATAAAGTATGCTTCCAGCACGTCCACTAGGGCTAGAATTTATTCATGATTGTGCATAAGCAAAGCTGACTATTTCTGGCTACTGGCGCTCCTGAATCCGTTGGATATTAAATTGGATATTGGATATTCAGGCGTCGTGACTTGAACATGAGGAGAAATTATGTATTCGTCCGAATTACAAGGTAGCGTGTAGGATGATGATGAACAATGTTGTTCACTGGCTCCTATTACCCCCGCTGCTACTGCTGGGACCGTTGTTGTTTGGGATAACGGCTTAGAATCGGCTACTTTCTCTAGGCATGACGATAAGGAGGTGGGCAAGTAGAGAGCACTCTTGTTGCTGCTCCACGCATTGTTCATGTAACAATGAAGAAGGGAGTTGGGAGCCGGAATTGATGAGCTTGAACTGATCACAGCCACCGGCGCTTCAGAGTCAAGACCTTAAGATAAAAAAAATGAACAAAATTAATTAGTCAAATAAATATCTCGCATTATGTCATATTCCTGAAATTTATGACCTTGTTGCTCCAAAAAAATATCGTTGAATAGAAAATTGAAGAAACGAAATAAGCAGCAGTGGCGATGAATTCTTTGCTGTTTTTCTATTTATGGCTAATACCAGTCAACCCGATAACTAATTCACTTACGCTACTTTTCCAAAAGCGCAGACTAATTTAACGAAATAAGAGGGTTTTAATAACTACACTCAATATAAAAGAGTGAAGAGCTTTGTTGACCGAACAAAGACTAAATAGTTTGCCTAATGTTACAGGGAGCACAAGTTCACAACCAAAACGAGATTCTTGTGAAGTGAATAGGTGAGCTTGTGTGTTGATAATGGCAAAAGAAAAAAACAAGAACATTATGTTAAGAAAAATACGCGCTCAGTTCTCCGTCCAATAATTCATGTTTCAATGAGCGGACAAGCTTTAGAGCAACTTTATTCAGCGAAGAAAAAACTTGGACAGTTATGGCTGTTATGAGTCATGTGCTTGCTCCGAGCTATTTGCTTTTTCTATTTTCACCAAACAAAAATCTCGAGTACCTTTCGCCATTGAATCGCTTCTCATTTTCGGGAAAGTGTTTACCATCCAGTTATTATCCAGTGCAGACGTTAAAATAAAGTTCGACTGAGAGTGTTCCAGGAACACGTTTTGTTTTATTCAGAATCAAATGGAGTAGTATACCTATGCATTTCCTTCTATTTTTAATCATTTCTTTCTTCACAGCAATCCATCTAGTCAGCGTGTAGTCAGTTCGTCCATCATCATTTCAGACCCTTTTAATATTTATTTTTGGAGGTTAAATGACCCTTTTCATGGGTAAACAAAAGGGGATCTCATCACAATAAACAATCCCATTTCTCCCGAAACAATCTCATCCATTTATGCATGAAGATATGTGCTTGAACCATAAACTATTTCCCTCCAATCCATACAACTTTAAAGGCTTTACATTTTTCAAAACGTAAACGAATTTCAAGCCACATATCTTGATGATGACGGATGAAAAGATGATATTACTTTTATTCCAACAGATATGTATTTTTTAAGAGGAACCCTGGAGGGATCAGCTAATTTTTTGATAAAACAAACCCTCCATGTGGCAAACTCCTTTATATACATATCTTTTAAAGTGGAAGTGTGCATTGCAATTATGACATGGTGAATCTAAAATGATGATGAATGAATTCAAATTCAAATGATCTCCCTTGAAGTAATCATGAAGCAAACAAAGAGTTCAAAAGATCACTCAGTGAAATTCATGCCAGAAAACTAACCGAGGTACTGAGATAAATTTATTTTAATTTTGCGGTTCTGAATTTTGATGGATGTCTAAAAGTCTAACTTCGTTCCTTGAAGCTTCAAGCTTGACCGAGAAGAATCGTGATGGTCATGTAATGATGACATTGTTTCAAGAGTGAAATAGTCTCATCAAAATCATTTCCCTGTGTGGCATACCACAAAAGAAACCAACTCGCATTCCAAGTCAAGTTCATTTAATATCACACAGAGAAAAACTGGCATGGTTTGTTTGCTTTCCTCTCGAATTCAAGAGGTCCGTAAAAATATTTAGAAGTTTGTTCCGCTTCTGCTTGTGACTCCTGTCTGGAGGAATATCATACGTTGCGGTTTCAAATTCTCATTATCATTTGAAAAGTAAACCAAACCCTTCTCCCTCTCTCTCTCTTCAAATTTTACTTCAGAGTGGTAAGTTTACTTCAAAAGCAAACATTTTCGTACTCAAGTATGGTCATTACTTTCAAAGTCGGCCCCATCCAACTTACGTTATACAAAAACCCCAAAAAAATCATAGATCATTTACCATTTTCCCCTTACTTGACTTGAAGTCCTAGTGACAGCAAAAAAGTAATATATGCACCGTTGGAGTCAGCAAAAAACTTCCTTTTTTGGTTTTTTGGATCAATTTCATTTCTGTATTGCATTACCCACTCGATAAAAGCTGTTTTTTTCTGCCGGTCGCAATTAACTTTGAACAACGGGGTACATACCAATTTATGTCGATATTACGAATGAACTATGGAAAAAAAGGATAATTATTCTCTGGAGCTAATGATCCTACGTAATATATCTGCAACAGAAACTAAAACCGATATCATTTCCTTTTTGTGAACTGTCCCAATGTTGAAAGCTAAAAAGGTTTCGTTTCCTGCGGTTTTAGGTCTTGGTTTTACCGACTAGGGAAAATTGGAGGTTTCAAGTGCAACGGACATTTGAAGATTTGGAGGTGGAGACAATCCATGGTTTACAGAAAGATGTGTTTTGTTTGCTTTTTAATTTTTTATGGTTTTGGTTTCACAGGTAGAAAGGGAAAAGGGCGGAATGTCATAATTTGAAAGCTAAAAAGGTTTCGTTTCCTGCGGTTTTAGGTCTCGGTTTTACCGACTAGGAAAAATTGGAGGTTTCAAGTGCAACGGACAGTTAAGGATTTGAAGGTGGAGACAATCCATGGTTTACAGAAAGATGTGTTTTGTTTGCTTTTTATGGTTTCACAGGTGGAAAGGGAAAAGGGCGGAATGTCATAATGACTTGTTATTTTTAGTAAACGATCCACAACTCAAATATTGAACTGGAGGTTTGCTGAGAACTACAGATGCAATAAAAGTGCAATCTCTAAGAATTTTTCAAGAAAGTAATACTACAACCCCAAATCATCTTCACTTTAGGGTAATTTACTTCTTTGTATCTATAATAATAAGTTTCAATGATATCTCGAAACCAAACCACTGCAATTATTTTAGAAATTATGAGGACGAGACGAAAGAGATTTTTCATTTTCAAATGAGCGGTCAACGTTTGCCTTTCTCTGAACTTTAACATTTTGTTCTTTGTCTTTAGGTATTCCACCAAGACCAAGTCATAAACTTGTCAGGCGCAAAGCGGTGTAAAAGTTGCAAGGAGAATGTAATCAAGGAAAACTACATAAAATATACTGCATTTTGTTTATCCTACCTGTAAATTTGTGCGGTTGACTAGATCCAAATGAAAATTGTGAAATGTTAAGACAGTTGCGGTTCTTTTGCTGTTTCTTGAGATTAGTTACAAAGCCCATGGGAGAATCGTAGGAGGGATGCCTATGGTCCCCTTCTTCTAGTACATCTTCTGTGGAAGAGAGAAGGTGAGGATCTTTTTCGGATTTGAGACAACAAGAAAAACTCGCAAAACATCCTCCTTTCTTTAAGGTTCGCAACTGTGTCCAAGTAAATGCTGTAGCGATGATAATCACAAGAACTAGAATAGTTGCGCATAGCGAGATGGCTAACATTAAACTCGTGCTGTTTAGCCCCATGATAGATTTATGAGTGTGGGCTTCCATAACCATGTTTCCAGCTTCATTTCCGTCACTGACATATCCATCTTCATCGTGAGAGTAGTTCATCTCGTGATGCTCGTAGTCCTCTTCCCCCACGTCGAGGCTTTCACTTTTTTCCAGGGGGAAGGAGGCTTGATTGGTATTAACAGTTAAAGGAAGACTTTTTAAAGATGATGCTGAGCTTTCTATGGGCTGCTCACCTTCAATATCCAAGTTTTGTTGAAATTGTTCAACCTAGAAGGCGTTACATACCATACCACAGTGATAAATTTCGGAAACTTTTTCTTTAAGATTGTGACAGCGAATTCAATGAATATAATCAATCCTGAAACAATACCTACCTGAATTCTGTACATGGTATCAGGCCACAAACTCAGAGTCACAGAAGTAGAATCAGTAACCAAATGTCCCTTCAGTCCACCTCCAGTTAATTCCCAAGTGATCAAATACTCTTGTGTCGGATTGCCCCTTATTTCATTCCATCTCAACTCCGCAATAACTAAAGACTTTTGATGTATCAACGAGACAACCTTCAAACCAAAGAGTTGCTCCGAGACCACTTTATCATGTGATAGCTCAGAACCTTCGTAAGTCTTCCGGGGAGTACTATCCTCTTCGAATGATACATGAATAGTTTCATCCTTCTCTGTGACAGGATCATAATCCGGCTTTCTCCTGACAACACCAACACTTTCACTTTCATCCTTGTCATTCAGGTTTGTTTGCTTTGTTGAAGAAAGAGTATCTGCCTCTGGATTGACCACAACAACCACTTTCCCTGAGTTATTGTTTTTGTAAACAAATTGTCCATGGTCTTGTACTGAAGAAACTCTGTCACTTGCACCAGAACTTTGCATTGAAAGTAATCCCTTGGGTCCAACAACCAGTACTCGGATTGAAACTAACCCGGATTTCAACGCAGCGGTGATTTCTTTCGAAATCTCGATTTCCTTATCGGTCGTCTACATAATTTCAGAATTTATCCATTTAAATTAATTTATGAAAAAGGCTTTATTTGTTTTGTTTCAGGCCACTCCAGCCTTTGTGATTAAACAAATGAATCATGCCAATTGAATCAATTTTTTTCATTACCTGACTCATTTCCTCCCAATTTCCATCTGGGTATTCTTGAATGACTACATAAACCAGAGGAGAGGCTTGTCCTTCAATATCTGATGACCAGGAGATTTTACCCGGGACTATTTTCACGGTAGCAATTCCATGTTTTGTGGTTAAGATCTGGTTTGGATCCAGAGTGGTTACCTTACTCGCGATTCCTCCATCTTTGGNCTCGCGATTCCTCCATCTTTGGCATAAAATCTTTCGTAGAATTTGCATGCTACCTTACAACCAGTCATCTAGATGTAAAATAAATAGAAGCAGCCATTTAGAACTATTATTCATTTTATGTGTTATCAAAGTAAACTCAAGTCCACTGATTTTAAACAATATAAGTTTAAAATGTACAGACTGGGCCACGGGCTGCCAGACAAAAAAGGGACACGGCTTACTAGCCAGCTTAACTTATGGGACAGGTTAATGTAGGATTTGTCGCCTTTTTTTCTACGTTTGGAAGTTTTGGTGTGAACAAGAGGAAAGAACAATGACACTTTAGCTGACTATGATTTACTCTAATTGAGCAGCCCTCTTGTCATCATCATTTGTTTTCTTGTCAGGTAAAGATGGGAAGCTGCTCCATTATGCACTCATTTTACATAAAGAGACACGTGGATATACTTATTATAATGGCTTCATATCAATTTCAGCAGCTTAATCTTACAAGTTTAAACCAAAGTCACATTCATGACCAAAAATTCTAGAAAATCTGGGAGCCTTAATTAATCCTGCTTGACTGGCAAACTTTTGCGAATAATTTCGTTGAAAAGTACGAATTTAAATGGGTTAACATTCTATTTGCCTTTTTTCTCTGGTCTAACTTAGCAAATGAGATGCTGGATAGAGTAAAGTGGAAAAAGTGAACTTGTTTAAACTTACGCAATTCTTTGAAGTACACGCCAATTGGGAATACTTAGGTTGTTTACTTTCGCCATCTTTCTTTGCCCGTCTTTTATCTTGTTGACTCGACCAGCGGAACCGCTTGTCTAGAAAGTTTTCTTTCGCTTTTGATTCCACGACTTCATTAGTAAGTTCACCGAGCTCCTTTTTAGAGATGGCTTTAGCCCAGATTGTTTCACCGGATGACATGGGAGTTGTAACTTCCGGGTTGATTCTTCTACTTTCAAAGAGTTGGCAAATTTTCCAGCACTGCATTAGGTGTTCGAGTTTATCAAGATGAAACAAACAGAAAAATATCGTAAACTTTAGTTTTTTCATGATTCAAGATGCATGTAACCCATAAGAGACCTTTAAAAAAGTTTTTCGAAAGAAAGGAACTACACGTATGACTCCAGAGCCTACTTAAAGAGCTAAATTCATTTAGCTCAATCACTTCTGTTTATTAGTAAAATCTTCAAGTTGCAGCTTTGATTTCCATTACGTACTGTTCATAAAACGTGACCTTTCTAGATTAGCTTCAGATGTAAAATATAATTCAATGGACCACCTTGGTGAGTCGTAGCTTGATTTGTATTGATATTGAAACGCTCGTTAAATATTGTACAGCGTAAAGGCATTTAGCCCTAATCCCTCAGTTATTACTTTGATTCTTGGATCAAGTTACACCTGTCACAGTTCTCAAAATGCCTTATTACATAACGAAAACTAAACGAGTTGAAGGTAGGTCTATCGGAGCAAAACAAAGTGACGTAACTTTATACATAAAAAATCGGATGCAATGAAATGTGAATTTGATGTTTTAATATTTAGAGGCGTAGCAGACAGGTTATTATGGTAGGCATTTTGACAGCCCTTCATATCCAATTCTCTTTAAACACGCATTTGTCTAGTAGATTTGAACTTCTTTGGAAATAGAAGAGATTTGCCTGTTAAAATGCTATTGAAAATTATTAATCTCAAGTGGAATATGCTCTTAATATAGGCAGATTTAATCTGGTTCTAGTGTTTTTATATCAAATGTTCTTCTTAATTTAATCCATAACTCACCTCAGTGCAATCTGTAGAATTCTGTAGGCAATTCCAGGATTGTCTCTTTACTTCAGTGTTCGCAATGTTCATGACATGCTCTTCTTTTTCCAAACTCCGCTTCTTTCTTAACTGAAGTATTTTGGGCAGAATCTGAATTTCATCGAGACCATCACCACCCCAAGTCTGTTCCTGGTTTCGTGTAGAAATTTCACCGGGTAAGGAATCAGAATCCAGCGTTCCCTCTCCCAAAGAATTTGTTAAAGTGGCTGCTGTTAGTTCTGTTACTCTTGCGTCGTCAGTGAACTGTAAGGAAAACACAAAATGAAAAAATAATAATGCTCAAAGTCTTGGAAAAAAACTATAATGTGAAAAAGAAAATCCTTCGCTTCCTGTGTGGCATCAGCAGAGCTTAGCCCAAACAGAGCACAGTGCATTTTCCATTTCAATTTCTCGGTAAATAAAATTCACATTTGGACTAGAGATCTAGAAAAAAATATGTGGGAGGAACAGAACACAATGTATTGTTAACAAGTGCCATGTAGGCAAACAAAAGAAGAAAAAAAAACTAATGAAAAGTAGATAAGTAGGAAATAAGATAGTGCCTCATTCCTCTAAAATAGCTACATTTTTTCTCTTTTCTAAAAAATCGACTCGTTCTGTGCGGTATGTCTGCTAGAGTTTCTATCTTCCAGATTCAGCAAGGATATTGCAAGGAAGTACAAAATTGTTTTGTGATTTCCGTCCTTCAGAATTTTTGACTCGCGTGGATTTCTCTTGGTGAAGTTACAGATAAGGAAGAAAATCAAAATAAATCTTTGGCTCCACGCGTCATTACACACTTGTAAAGAAAAGAAGTATGTACAAAGAATGTATGGAGCATGGAATTGGTCAAAATTTAAGGAGAGATTTTGGATAGAAAGTCTACTCTTTTTGTGCTGTTATTAGGGAGCATCGAATTGTCGTAAAACTGTTATTGCTACTTTATTGGAATTTATACAGGGCTTTTCCGCGTGTTTTAACCGCATCATTCCATACATTTCTTCGTGGAAGCCGAGAGAAGAAAGGAGACAAGGTTTTTTACTTTTTATCAACTCTCACTACTCCAAAAATCTATTGAGTGAAGGAAATATACATTATGTATTGTACAAGAACACGGAACCAGATAAAAATCATTCGCATTTTCCACTTCATTGCTTCCTTAACTTTACATGTTCTTCTAAGGCTTGTCTTCCAAGAAAATTTTATAGTTTCCCTACGCATACATCTTCCGCATGTCAATTTCACAAAATGTGCGTTAGATTTAGATTTTAGATGTTTCCGACTCTCACAGGGAAAATTTAAAGGATTCGGTTGGAAATTCTGAATCCAAGTTTGAACTCTACAAATCTCTATGTGTCTTCTACTCTTCTCCCAATCCAATAAATAAGGTCGCAGAGTGGAGCCGTACATTGAATGTAATAAAAAAGACAAAAAAAAAACATTCCTTTAATAAAAAGGATAGACAGAGACAAGAAAAAGACTGCTGGCACCTCTTAACCTCAGAGATTGGATATCAATCAGGGAAAAAGAAACATTTCTTGTGAGATTGCTCCTTGTATATTTTATTGATTGACAACTCTGATTTTTATCACTTTTCCCATTGAGCTATTGACTGCCGATCAGATCAAGAGAGAAAATGTAATAGTTTTGGATGAATGTTAGGAAAAAAACATAAATAGAAGTATTGAATTGCATCTCTTCTCTCAAATGACGTCTACAGAAGATCTTAAAGCAAAAGACTTTCCTATTTCGATTTTCTTGGCATGATCAAGATGATAAGGCTTGGATCAAATGTCATGTTTTCATCCGCTAAAATAAATTCTTCCAGGAGAAAAATACGCAACTTCCTTTGAAATTCGAATGGAGGTAATATTATGCAAAGTAATTTTCTTCATACACGTTTGGCAAGAGACAATACGAAACTCTTTTTTTTTGCCTGAACTAAACTTAATAAAAATGAGTAGTCTACGAGTATTTTTGAATAGAAATTGGAGATAAAAGAAGTGATACAAAAATTTGCATCGGAATAAGAAAAGTATTTTTTTTAAGTTTTGCTGGAGTAATAAATGGCGGATGAAGATGAGGCATAATAATAATGGGAGAATCTTATCTCGTCTCTTGCTACAATAATGATAAAAGTTAGTGGGAAAAGTGTAAAAAATAACAAGCACGTTAAAGTGTTCTATGTCTGTGTGTAATAACAGAATAAATTGTTGTTGGTTGCAATAAAAATAAAGATGGATGCATAAAGATTGTTTTGTTTCGTAAATAAAGAGCTACTGTTCAGTTTAGAGTAGACAAGACACACGCTCCCTATTCTTTCCATTTCCCCCCTATTCATTTTTTTCACCGAGAGTGCAGTACAGTGTCTTATCTTTATCACCATCGTCAGGATCATTTGCTCGCTCATTCAGAAACATTTTTTGAAAACCTGAGACAGAAAAAACAAAGATAGGGAGAGTATAAAGAAAATGATAAGTATCGAGGAAAGAATAAACTGTCATTTTGCCCAAGAATGCAAAAAAAGTGTTACTTTAGGTAAAGAATGGAGGGGTGGGTGGTTTCTGGAATGAAACAATAATGTTGCAGTGTGTCTCACCGAGCCAAGAAAAGCCACGAAATGCAACGCAATAATAATCCGAAATAATCATAAACGATAATTTTCCTCCGCATATATTCCTTGTCATTTCAGTTTGTGGGTGTCTTTTGTCATGAAAAAAGAACAATGGGTCTAGGGAATAATGAAAATGTGTACGGCAATGTATGGATAAACGACATTTTACGTAAAATGCGTGTGTAATATTTCCGCCAGAATGCTTTCTTGATATTTCTCCCCAGCAGAGGAGGAGACTAGGGGAGCGAAAAATTATGGGAGAATATGTAACATTTTTCGGGTCGAGTGACACAAATTATCCACCCGAATAAATATAAATGTAAATCAACTTTAGTTTTCAAAGTTTGCTATTTTTTATATGAACAAATTTAACTGCTTTTTAAATCACATAGGGTATGTGAAGTAGAAGGAGGGAGTGCGTGCATGAAAATAAAAAACTAAACACATTCATAACTTCTCCCCCTGTAGCACTTTAGCAAAAGCATTACATTTTTTAAATTACAGCAATTACTGTCACATCTTCATAATAATATTTATTTCAATTTGTTCTTATGCCAGGTATTATAAGCTAAGCTAATAAGAGTTTGAATCGAGACTGGGAATATTTCTGAAAAACTTTTACATTTTGTATTGTGTTGAATAGGGTAGCCTGAAACTGGAGAAGTTTGTTTTTTTGGATACTTTGTTAAAACGTTTAAATAAAAGAAAATTTCCTTTGCAAAGTTTACACTCTTTCTATGCTCCACCATTTATCCGATTCATAATCTCAATGTAATTTGTATTTCTTGTCATTGTACTTGGAAGAAAAAAATAGGCATTCATCTTCTTTTTTTGCTTTTGTGACATGAGGACAATGAGAAAACTGAATGGGAAAAATATCCATATTAGGAGTGATAAAGGGTATTTAGCATTTTTAAAATGGCATTTATATGCAAAAATGGTTAGTTTTGGTGGTGTCTGAAAGCAACTTCTTATAAAGTTCTCATTTCTTTCTATTCAATGCAAATGATTGCATTCATGGAATCAGTATTTTTTGGGGTGTTTTCCAAAAACACCAACTGTTTTTCTATACACTTTTGCCAAAAAGGAGAGAAAAACTGAAAAAACTTAAATATGATACTTCTGGAAGATTAGTCCTTACTGGACCTGAACGACTGACAAACTGCTGTATATTCTAGAAGATTGTTTTTCCTAAACAATCGTACAAATACTTGGCGGCATGTGTGAACACCGAATATTGAATGAAAGGAGACTTTGACATCGCTTAAGAAGATCCTTCTTTGATCCTATCTGAATATGGTTTAGTGTTAGCTTAGACTATCTAATCCTTTTTTGTGGAATATAAGAAGGATAAAATGACAGGATGTAGGACACTAGGGGATTATTTGTCACATGATCAATTTATTATTTCTTAAATAGTGTGATTTTTCCTTTCGTCATTTTTGGTGATTATGATCCATTATATGCTTGTCTTCATATGACATCTGCCGACCTCGCAGCGTATAACATTTTAGGGAAACGTTCTCGATTCAGAAAATAGGCATAAACTACGTAAGTGTGCATTCATAATTAGGTTCATTCGTCCGTAAAATTGATTCGGAACAAACGAGATGAAATTAAATACGCCGGTTTACAAAGTGTACCTGCAATTTTGACACGTTAGAAATAAAAAAAAAAGTTCACATTATCCTGTTTACTTCAGGTGCCGCTTTTCATTCATTTCAATAATATGCTCGTTCAATTTTGTTATTGCGTGTGTAATGTTTTGGCAAAAAAAAAATTAATTTGTGTTTTGTCCTAAAATAATAAAGTTTACCAGACCAGACTTAACAATACCATACTAATGAGACTGCTAAAAAGCTCGTGTATTTTTATCCGGTAAACTAATTACGGTCGTAAGCCTACAAGCAACTTCATTAATGTACGTAATTTATTAACACTGATGACAAAAACATGGTCTACGTGTCGACTCGACAAAGAGATTTAACAACGGTTGAATGCAATAACTCAATTTGTTTATGGACTGCTAAATATCCGTTTCCCACACGAGCATGCACATGTTTTGAATTCCATTCAGCAAAAAATGTTAGGCAGGAAGTCATTTGTATGTTAAAACAGGACTAAAGAAAGAATTGTCAACTGTTCCAAACCTCATTCGTACTTTTTCAAGTCACAAAATACTTTTCACTGACTCAACTCTTATTACAAAAATGTGACTCAGCCTTAAAACTCAAAACGTGATATAATTGAGGATGGAAACTTTAAATGCGTGTTTAAATGTTTACATTTCGTGTTTCAAGTCATCCTCTTCCTTTAAAAAGTATCCAATCTCATTGATTTTGTTTTCTTAGTCTTTATTTGGGTAGAAATTAAGTCTGTTTTCTCAGGGAAATTGCTGGAAATGACCACAAAGTGAAAAATATCGTAAAATTACATTGTCACTATTCATTCATGAATGCATTCCATTCTCTGTTACTACCCTCATCTGTTTTTACGCTTGAGATTTTTTCAAAGGATCTTTACTTACAAACATAAAGCTTAAAGATTAGCTCAATCCAGCCCCTTCAGCAATTTTTTTTTGAAAAAATATATGAATGACTCTTCCTCTGTCACGAAGACCTAATAAATCCTTCCATACATTTGAACTAAAAGTTAAACCACAAAAAAGTCAAAGATAGAAAAGCTCAATATGTGCGTAATCTAATCATCTTAAAAATATCTTGGTGGATTTTCTTTTGGAAACTAGAGATTTTTGTTTGCTAAACTTTTCTGTATGTGACTTATGGAAAACTAATCTTTTTTTCCGTAGTTGACAAAAGAACAAAAATCTGGTCAATCTGTTCGCTCTCCTTTTAGAACATATCACCACACACATATGTGACATGCATGCCTCCAAGAATCAACTTTTTTGTCCTCTTTTCCATTCTTAAAAATTATAATTCATTCAAAACCAATTTTCGTGTAGGTACAACATCCTTTTCCAAATAAAAATTTTTCGTTTTTTCATCCGCCAGGCATTTTGAACAGGAGAAATATTTCAAAGGAGCAATCTAAGAACATTCATTTTCAAACTAAAAGGAAGAATGTATTATTTGGATGTAATTCATAAAAAAGTTTTCGGATTTTCCAAGACGAAAATATAGGATGTTACATTAGTCAGCAAACAAAGAGTGGAAGTAGATTTTACTTGAAGTCAACTCAGCTCATGAACATATTTTTCAAACACTTACCAAATCTTGCACTGATTAAGTCGATTTACTTGAAGCAGTGACACGAAAGCATTTACCATTTCAGCAAAATGCAAAAAGTACATGGATTTTCGTTTATCTGACACATTTTTTCATTGAGTCATTATGGTAAGTAAATGGGCTTTGAGCTGGAAGCATTCACGGCTTTCATAATGTAACAAACATTTGGCAAAACCTAAAATGTGGGAGGAAGGACTAAATGCAAAATGAGGATAACTGATTTGAATGGCAAAGCCTCATATAATGAAAGGAAGTGAACGACAAACTTTATTTTCGTTGTCACTTTCCCCCAATTGATCATTCATTCATTTATTTTTTCATCTTCCTTTGAAATTTTGGAAAACCAGATCTGAAAGCATCTACAGAGAACGAACAGAAACAAGGTTTATATTCTGTTTGGTTGTCTCATGCTTGTCATGAATTTGTATTGCATTAAAAGATCAAAGCTCAAACTAGACAAGACCTACTTTCATAAAAATTCTAATGCTGGATTCGATTCCCAATTGATTCTTGAGGGAACACTGCTATTTTTACTAATGGGTCACGACACATGGAACAAATGAGGGATTGTGCTCAAACCTCATGATGAGAAACATGGTCATTTGGTATTCCGCACAGAGCGTATCTCATTCCGAGTAGCAATCAAGATAAAGATACTACAACGCTGGAATAGTGGTGGATGGACACTCATTTGAAATGACAAATTTCTCGTAAAGATGTCAAAGGAAAAGTCCCCTGACACGAATACTTCAAAAGACAGTTTTATCTCTTGTCTCCGAGATGAAATCGAATATGAATAATTTATTGGATGTTGTAAAATGTGAAACGTTGTTTTGTAGTAGCAAAAAGTATACAAAGCTCGATTCATATCAATTCAACTATTGTCTATGCGCCGAGTGACACATGTAATTTTCCCTAGAAGGTTTACAAACGACACTAAAGAAATGCACGTGGCATCCCTCCAAATCCAATATAAATACACACATTTTTAAGAAATATGACGTGGTCATCATCATCAAGGTAAAAAGATACGCTTGACGCATGACAATCACAATTACATTCTAGTAAAATGAGAAATGCTTCTCTTCGATCATTTTTATGGGGCTCGTGGTGATCATAATCTATTCTGATATATGAATCATATGAATCTCCCGTTGTTTATTGTAGTGTTTTGCGGATACATAAAGAAGAGATAACCTCCATGAGAAATAAAATCTTATCCCATTTAAATGGGTATTATAGATGCGTGTCATTGTTCCATAAGAAAACGCATGGAACTGTAAGTGTTCACTTTGCCAGCTAGAGAAAGAGAATCTAAACAAAAAGAGGAAATCAACTGCATTACGTATTCCACATGAAGAAAATGTGGAAAACAACAAGAGTCACGTAGTATTTCGTTAGAGTTGTAAAGAGCTGAAACGTGAGTAGTAAGATGTAATGTGGCACGAAGTGACATGGATTCGAACGCGACAAGATCATGCAAAATAATGCTCAAGCTCATTTGTTTTCTCTTGAAACCACACTGGTAAAACTGTACAGGCAACAATGGATGGTAGGCACAAGGGAGTAAAGACAAATGACAAAAGTCAAAATAAAACGAGCATGCGATTTTTATTATTAATGAGCAGGATTTTAGACTAAAGCTGAGGAAGAGACTAGGGATGGAATGAAAAAAAATGTTACATACCTTCTGCAGACACGTCGCTCTGCATTGAACTACACGAACCAGTTGGCTAATCTCAGGTGAGCTTTCTCCATTATTCAAATTGATATTAGCAATTGGCATTGCGGCAGTTGCACTTCCGGCGTTGCCTACAGAAGAATTTTTAGTTGATCTCAAGGGAGCAGGGGAAGTGGAACGGGTAACGCTCACTAAATCTTTGATGGAAGAAGATGGTAATGATGAAGTGTGATCCATAAGGATTTTTGACGATGCTAATGACTCAAGCTCCTGTGAAAGCTCGGCTTTGTCTTGGAACACTAGCACACTTGCACCATCACTCAAACCAGCTACAACCAGGAAAATCAAAAGTGTTTCAGCTACCGGTTTGGCAAGCCGGGTAAGGAAGTAGTCACTTCTTTTTCCCATCTTCATTATGGTTTATTGCGAAAGTTAAGACAGAAACAAAAAAGTGTTTGAGGATTTAACGCGGGCACATAAAAAGTTACGGAGATTATTAAGATGAGGTTTGAAAGCAAAAAAAAATGTAATTTATGCGTGTGTCCTAATCATTAGTGGAATCCTTTCCGCACTTGGATTTATTACTAGTTCCAGAGTATTCGCTAAAAATAGAAATGAAATCCTCGCTTGCACTTGCTTCAAAAAAAATCTGAAAAGAGTAAGTGAAAATGTTAGGAGCTACTTGCTCATGGACTCTTTTATAAATATAAATGAGAATGCGTCAAACTTCACGCCATTCACCCTGGCTCGTCTGCCTAGAACGGAGGCTGACAAGCTACTGAGGAGAAAACGATGTGAAACTCTGTACTTTTGCTTCTTTTCACTACTCCCACAAGCAGTAGTAGGATGGTGGTGCTTTGGAGAAACTATGGCTTGTGAAAGACAGCACGCAACTGATACAGGAAATTTTTAATTCAACCGTAGTAAAAAATGTGCGTATGACTCGTATAAGTGAAATGAAAGTAACTTTGAAATGTATGCAATACTTATCACTTCCTTTCTTTTCTTTCCCTTCTCAAAATGTCTCCATTCAAGTACATTTATCGTATGAAATCCGATAAAAAAAGGTTTCTTATTGAGAACTTTACACATATAGTCCTTTGAGCTCATAAAAATTTAAAATGTGAATTCAGTGCAAATCGTTTAAGTTTCTTGGGCACAAGAGTAAGACCTTTAAATTCCGTTGGTTAATCCTTTTAAACTTGTTTATGGGGTTCAAAGAAGCCGACTTTGACAATGCTCTTGTTCCCCGAGCTAAAAAAAGACAAAATGTCTAAACTCGAGCTTTCCGCTTTTGTTTGAAGTTAAGACAAAAAATCTCGTTTTACTTCGCCAAAAACAACTTACACAAAAAGCCAAGTGTGCATGTATGGATGACGAAGAGCTATTATACTTTAAAAGTGCACAATGCAACTACTATCTCTTAAACCTCTACAATTGTTTTTTTATAGTTTGACTCAAAATGTGTCCTTAGTCCGCTTCCCATCTTTTGTTTACACACAACGAAAATGACTTAAGCCTAACCCTTTCTTTTACTTCATCAATATCATTTTCATCCTCTTTTCCTCTTTAGCGACTTGAAACAAGGTATCGCCATAAAGTCTCTGACTTTTTTTTGTGCGGGTAGGACTAACAAGATAAGAGAGCCAAAGAGCCGATGCATGTGTCCCCAAAGTCCTTAAACCGCCTTTAATCTCATTTTCTGCCGGATAAGAAAAGAATAAACTTCCGCAAAGGACAAGGCTCGGTAAAAAAGTCAAAACAGAGTAGAAGCTTTAGGCAAAAAGGAACATAAGCCATGCTTTTTTTCATTATTCCCGTATGCACGAAGAAACAAGGATTTTTCTATAAGTTCAAGACACAAAGTCGTCTTTTTGGTTATATCCTATTATTATTACGCTTAAATTATTAAAAATTTATATATGGGTAAATGCACCATAAAGTCTCGAGCTCACAATCTGTAAGGGATAGTGCGTGTTATCATATCAGCATATCATAATTTTTCTAGTAATAACCGCATCGAAGAAACTAAAAAAGGTGAATTTCTTACAAGTTTAGAGCAGAGTCCAGAGTTCAAAGTAGATTTAGTGTCCCTAAGGGAGCTCCATCTCTCCGGACGAGGTTTTTACATGTGGCCATATCATAAATGTATGAGGTACAAGTAAAATCATTATTATTTACTAGAAGGCAAGCCACGGGGCCATCAATATTTTAAATGAAATTTATTAATATTTGAACTACGCCGCTACCCCTTCTTGTTCTACATGGAAAAACAACAAGTTGGTTTGGGTACTAAAACTAAGATGAAGTGCTACCGCATGCGGTGAAAACAAAAAAAAATATGTGTACTTTTAGATGGAAAGCAGATCAGCTAATGCTATAGTTCCAGGGATAGGTGGTTTAATGCAAACCGAAACGGTATGGAGAATAATGTAACCGAATTTGAAACGGTAGCCTACAGGGAGCCAAAGTCAAGGAGCAGAAACACAGAAAAAAAATTATTAGGATGCGGTGCGGTGACTGAAGTTAAACCTTAATGTGTAGCTTCGGTGTTTTATTACACAGAATTTCAGGAATAAATGAGAATGTATAAGAGTATAATCATGATCATAAAAAATGGGTAAAAAGGGAAAAAATGAATTCGAAAGTTTAAGAATATTATACACTAAGATAGGTACACACGAGTGAGTTTGCTTATTTTGTTGATCATTTTTTAGGGATTTAAGCTGCAGCTGCATACAGAGATGGTATACTTTGGAATCCTTGTTGTAAACAAGCAATAAGCATGAAAACTTAAACCATTCCTAAGATAAAATAGAGAACAAGACAATTCGAATATGAGGATGAGAGACATGACTGTGTTTATAAAATAAATTTTTATCTTATGGTGTTGTAAATATTGTAGTTTTGATCTGGGTTTTAGGAAAGTCTTTGAGATCTTGATATTCCGACGGAATGTGAAATAAACAAGTCAAAAAGATTAAGGGCTTGAATGCAAAGTAGTATGTTGTAAACATTGGTATCATAAAGTAATTGGGAGCCGATCATGAACTATGAGCTCATCGATACCAAGAAGTAACAGAGCATTAGCAAACATTGTCGTTTTTGCTGCGGCTATGCAAACTAAAATTATTCATGAAATTCTTAGCTCGTTAGGAAATAAATGATGTCCCCACACTTCCTGTAAATTCCGACAGTTAAATAAATTTTCCATTATGACCTCTTGTTAAAAGTTATATAAATGCGAATATTTTTCGTTCATTGTGGATCATCTTTAATACAAATCATGAATAGTTTTAATTTAATAGGTATTGGTTTTTTCAGGTTGTAAGTCACATCCCGACTCTGACAACATTAAAACTTCTTCCTATAGTTCATCATTCTGCTTGGGTCAATGTGACAAAAACGATAGAATATGTACAAAAGTCTTTGGAGGCTTGTCTGAGGTGTGAATTAAATAAATGATGTCCCCACACTTCCTGTAAATTCCGACAGTCAAATAAATTTTCCATTATGACCTCTTGTTAAAAGATACATAAATGCGAATATTTTTCGTTCATTGTGGATCATCTTTAATATACATAAATCATGAATAGTTTTAATTTAATAGGTATTGATTTTTTCAGGTTGTAAGTCACATCCCGACTCTGGATGATAACATTAAAACTTCTTCCTATAGAATATGTACAAAAGTCTTTGGAGGCTTGTCTGAGGTGTGAATAGACAGGAACTGGGCTGGTTCAGTCAATAATCCATAAAAGCAAAATGAACTGGGTTGGGACATCCTGGATTCATTTTCACAGATCAGGAAGGCAAATAAATGCACAAAGCACATCCGCCCGAAAGTCACAGTCACTCACAGAGTAACTAAGATTTAACAAAAACTAACAAAAAATACTCACCATTTTTTTTTAAAGAATACGGAATCTTAATACAGATTCTCAAATAATTTGAAGCGTATTTTAGAAGGATTTTAGGATGTAAAAAGGTTTTCACATCTTACATACTTTAATTTTTGAGTCATTTGTTAAGTTTTCTATTTTAATTTTAGCATCCAAAATATTTTATTTGATAAAAATTCAAGAAGTAGAATTATCACTTCATCATCAATAGTATTTCATGATTTTTTTATTTATCATAACCCCCCCTCCCACTCCCACAACAGAACGTCTTTAACCTTCTGTCATTTGCCGTAAAAATTTAAAAATTCTGCGTATAGTTAGTAGTTATGTCTTATGTACATTATTGTCACATCTCACATGCAAAAAGTTAATTTTCTTTATAGTCATTCTCCTTACCTATTTAAAATTATGACATGATATCACGGGAAGACTTTTTTAGCCAGTATGAAGGCAATAAAAGCGGCATTTACATTCCTTCCTAATTTCTCCAGACGGATTCCCAAGTTTTATGGTATAATTTAAACGAGTCATATCACGTAATCATCACCTCTCTCTTCCAATTTAACGGGAACGAAACTAAAAGCGTCTATGTTTTACATGATGTTAATATCAGCAGGATGATATTTGATATCATACGATTATGGTATGGTGTGCTAGAGAAGATCTAGTTGATTAAATACCGCGTTTTTATATCGCATTCCATTCCTCTCTAGAATTAGAAGGTCACGTAATAATTATATTATATTCATACGAAGCTCAGCTTAAGAGTGCCGCTCGAGTATAGTGTACAAGGAGCCAGTTTCTTCAGTGAGCCATAAAAACTAGACGGCCAATTTTCACTGCATCTCATCACATTTATAGGGATACGCTAAAAGGGAAGGCGAGCGTGTGGGAAGAAGAGAAAGCAATAAAAGTCCACAATAATAGTTTGAGAAGAAAATTGCGTGTTTTCATATTTCCAATGTGAGTGCGAGTAATACCCTAAAACGGGTTAAGTGGCAAAGGTAAAGATGAAACTGTAAACTATTCAGTTCCGCTTTTTTCTAACTATT
>JAANSQ010000624.1:0-20911 GCA_036850885.1 Lepidocyrtinus dapeste | reverse complement strand
AAAAAAAACGAAGAAAAAAAACTAGCAAGTTTGTAGAAGAATAAAAAAGCTTCTTTTTTATGCTGAACAACGGATATAGTATCCTCCCTTGAGGTACAATTCCCTATACACATTTCCCTGAAAGAAAATGTTTCTCGTGCTAACACCACCAAAAAGATTTTCCACTTCTACAACAACACGTATACCTTGGGTGAAAATCCATGAAATTCATATTCATGTAAAACATTTCCCGTCAAAAGAGAAAGATTTTCTGTTGAAACATTCAAAAATATATTTACCTACGGTGGTGATCGTTAGTAAAAGCTTTTTTTTTTGCAAAGTTATACCAAATAATTGTCTATGCTTTCTCTACTTTCTCCTAAAAAATCTCCCAAGCCTATTGTTCCTTTGAAGTGAAGTGCCTAATTTGTCATCTATTTTATGTTGAAACTTACCCGGTTCTCGATGATTTCCACTCCACTTTCTGGATGGATTTGCATGGTTCTGGTTTCCCGTCTTTCGTGCTCCTCGCTAAAAAAAACAAACATTTTATTATGCTTTCACCGTAACTACCTACTTTACATAAATAAAGTGTTTCATAACTCTAAAGTTTCCCAACGTTAATTATTTTTTAGAAATTAGGTAGCCTAGGTAATGCATTGCTTTTACCTACCGGCATATTTTGCCTGTTTTGAAAAATTAAACTTTCTCTCTGGACGCTTTTCACAGAAACAACAAAACCAGAGTGGAACAAAAAGCAAAATATTATTCAAAGCCTACACCAGTACCACTACCATAAACAGAAATTGCTCTAGACTCTCTCGTCTATACTAGGGCATAAATAGTTTGAGTGAAAGTTTTTTTTTTGTTTTCGGGCAACTGGAACTGTGAAACCTTCTACTGACCTTTTTCATCAACATCATCATCATCCTCCAGTAGTCTCATCATTTTAGTACGTAAAAGGAAAATATTAAAATAAAGAAACTTTCCGGGTATCGCATACAAACACATTTAGGAAGACACTATACTACGGGGAAAAGATTAAGTGAAAGCGAGCAGCGCCCGCCTACATATGCCAATTCAAAAAACCAAGATGATGATGACGGCTGAACAGAAATAACTTTATGTACGGTGGTAGCACGTTACATGCGATGATCGTTGCGAAATAAACTCATGATAATCATCCATAGCCATATTGTGGTTTGAAACAAGGTACCCCTTCAACCACCGTAAAATCTCCGTTAATAGCCCATCCCTAAAACATTTGTAATTTAGAAACTTTTAAAATTCTAAAAAAGGTTTCAAGAAAGAGTTAACTCTAGGGATGAAGCTGTAACATAAATCAACTTTATAACCTCAATTAATTAAACTTTTTGAAGAGTAATTAAAGCCTGCGATGTAAATGGAGGTTTTACAATATACCAGCCACAATACTGATCTTTACTGTAGGTTTCTTTTTATGGGTTTGGCTGATGATATTGGATGATGATACAAAAGTGTAAGAGAAAATTCCCTAGAACTCTAGAGAAAAAGCAAACCATATGGGCGCATTAACCCAAACCATCAAGTTGGACCATCATCAAGAGTATGAAAGAGTGTAACAAAAGTAAAAGAACATAACACTTTTCGTTTCTTTCATGATGCCATAAACATTATGATCATGATGAGCACATCAACCCAACAGCACTACCAGTACACTAAAAGTGAAAGTGTATTGTTCCTCCAATTAAACCCTAAAGTGTTTTTTGTTTCGTGAATTGAACCGTGTAGTATACTAAGCTCCATATTCTGTCCTCAAGATCCACCATGCACTTAAAAATATTTGTGAAATTATCACATTAAAGTTTTGATGCATGAGCCCAATCAAATGTAGATTATGACAAGGAACATACCGTGCGGATAAGTATGACCGACAGGTTTGCCGGGTACCCTCGTGTTCCAAGTGGTAAGAGATCCATCCGAATGACTACACATGAACTGCTTCCCATCCGAGTGCCAAGAGACGGATCGTAGTGGCTCAGAAGCTTGGTATCGGGTCTCTGCTGCTCTCATCCTCAAGTCCCAAAGGACTATTTGACCGGAATCGAAACCTATCAGGAGCTAGACATCCAACAGAAGAAAACACAACTTCATCATCATCACCTACACACAACTTGGCGTTTTCACACGATACACTTTCCCTTAAGCACATATATCCTTATTAATACACAGGTTTCTCATGTTACGTGCTTAAAATCTACGATGATAAAAACTTTTCAGCCGTAACAAGATCAATCCTTAAGCTTTTCCAATCAAGCTCTTATACAGCCTACAGAGAAAAGAGAAAACCGCTTTTATCTCTTTCTCCGAATCTCTCTATATTTTCTCTACCCAACTTATTTAATCCTATCTGAAAATTCCACCACTTAAGATTAATCTATCCATCCTATCAAGTTTTTCTGCATAGTTGAACTCCAACCGTATTACAACTTTCCCTACATTTCAAAAGCATTTCCTGGAGAGAAAGTCCTCCAAGAAAATCGTCGTACGGGACAAAACCCCCAACACAACCCACATGTAGATACGTAGATACAATAGTTTCGGGTACCATTCCGCCTGACAAGAATTAACTCACCTTTTTAAGCATACGTCATGTTAAGCACCATCACTGTCATGTAACTCTAGACAATGATATCAAACACGGGAGTATATACAAAGCACTCTCTCCCCTCCCATTCTTTTTTTTGACAAGCATCAACAAGTATTTTTCTTTTTAAAGTGGAGCTTTCCTCCAGTTAATAATATTCAATTTCCCCAGTATCATTTATGCTTTACCTTATTAGGATCAGTAGGATTGTCTCCGAGGTAGATGACAGAGCCCGGATGTGTCTTACGGGATCTGTGAATAAAACAAAACTCTTGTAAATATTTCCACTGAGCTATTTTAATTTTAAAAGAACAAGTGTACATAGAAATATTCAGAGAGAAAGCAAACAAGCTTAGATATTATATGAACTTTCTCTTTATCCTATGGAATAACATCAAAAGAGCAGCACACTCCATACCCTCCATACACTCCCTCCTTTTATTGCATGCATAAGCAAACAACTGAGAGGTCTATTCTACAGTAAACAGCGTAGTAGCTCGCTGGGTAATTTTCTGAAACTAATATATCTTTTGGCTTTTGTACAACTGTAAACACAACCGGAAAAAAGTGTACTGTTCCTTAAACTTACTCAAGCCCTTCTTTTCTTTTGATGTACTCAAGTTTGCCAAAGTCTTCCTAAGAATCTAATTTTTTTTACCCTAAACCACCAACAATTTTGTATTTTGTAGAGAAAGTTATTTTTTACGCTAGTAATTCCACTACATCTTACAGAGAGCACGAGAGGCTTATACACATACGATTCTTTATTAAATCCTCTTATATTTACAACTTTGATAAATCTTATAAAGCCGGAGGACTTTCTAAGAGAAAATAATGAACTAGAGACTATCAAGTTTAAAGCGATTTTCTTACCAAGAAAAAGATTATACGAATTGTTACAAACAAAAAGGGCTCAAAGACCAAGACAGTTCATAATAACTTATTTTTTAAGGATTCTCCAAATTATTTTCTAGTACTAGAACGATTTTTCAATTGAAAAACTTTCTCTGTTAAAGTACATTACTAAATTAAGTGAAAACTAGTACTTTCTGAAATGACTTAGGAGTTGTACAGATGTCAAAAATACACCTACTTTTGATTAATTAAGTGGCTTCATTTATACATTGCGAATCCTAACCTACAAAAAATCCATTTTTCTCCAATATCTTCCATTTTATCTAGGCTAAAAACAACTTTATCCTGATTCCCCTCCATAAAAATAGTCCCACCATAGGGAAAATTTCTTAGGGGTGATAAAGACCTCCCTGTCTCCCAAATACCATCAAGTGTGCAATAAAAGCACGCATTTTTATAAATTGTCTCTACAGCCATTAAGCAATTGTAGTGCTGGGATAATAGCTCAATAAAAACCAGCTTCTTACTTAAACTTGCAAAAATTTTCTATTCCATGAAAACTTTCTTTACGCTATGTTCGTATGTTCCAACTGCCAAAAGAATGAATCGTGTCAGAACCTACACATTTCTATTCCATCATACATTCTGCAATGCTAAAAAATTCTTTTACTTCAAAGTTAAAATTCGTAGCACGTCTATTCAATGATGGTACGTTAAGATGGTTAAAAAACTTTTCTCTTTGGCATTCTTGATAAAGCTTAAACTCTAAAAACTACATAGAGGATTAACATCTCTACTCAATTGTGCGGTTTTCCTAAGAAAAACTCTAGTTTTTTCCTCAAGAAAGGTGGTCTCGTAGTCTTAAAAAGCCCGAACGTTCTTTATAAAAACAATTTGTGTTAAACTATAAGCTGTTTTTCCACACACCGACATTTTCTTTAAGATTACATTCCATCATATCCACATACACAGTTTTATAAGGGTGAAGGATATTAGCCGCTGGATTTTTGCCACGCGGAATTTTACCTTTATGGAAATTTGCCATTAAGGATTTCTGCCATCAAGGAAAACTGCCTTTGCGGATTTTCGCCATCATTGAAATTTCCCTTCGAAGACTTTACTTTTTGTTTTCTTTCTATTTGTGCTTTGTTTTCTGCTCTCGGGCAAAATTCCATGATGGCAAAAATCCGCAAAGGCCGTTTACCTTCATGCCGAAATTCCTCATGGCAAATTTCCATAAAGGCAAAGTTCCACGTGGCAAAAATCTAGGGGCAAATTTCCCTTTCCCCTTTTCTAAAAGCCTAGAAACTCCTATAAAACCGTACACGAATATTTAATGCGACTCTGTACCGCCTCAGTATAGCCATAGTACAAGGATAATCTGCTGAGGAATTTCCCCTTATCAAAACTAGCACTGTACCCAATACAAGAATTCTAGAATTCAATCATACGTACACCTACTAGAAGGATGTGTTCCAACGGATGAGTGAATTCATAGTAGATTCACTCAACCAAAAATAACATACACAAGCTTAAAGCATTTTCTCTAAAGGAATACTTTTCCCCAACACCACCGCCAACCAGCATGCTTCATACATGAACATACAGTGACATCCAGAAAAGGAAAAAAAAGTCACGGTATTTTTCAATCCAGCAGGACAAAAAGAGGAATGTGCCGTGATAAAAGATATGTGAAATACTGAATTTTCTGTGATTGCCCAAAGGCATTTCTGTAATGCTTTAATGGGATATACAATAGGCTTTATAATGTCACATTCAGCATGATTGAGTTGTCAGTTGGTGCTATACGCAGTGGTCCGTCCGACTAGTGTAAAAATCGATATTGGAGAGAATGCAAGACACTCTTTTTTTTAAACATTATGGAATTGGGGGGAATCGAGAAGACAATATTTGTCCGGACGATAAAACGGGATGAGTTAAATTGGGAATAGGATGTATAATGATAATAAAAAGGGGATCAAGTCTAAACTTCCTAAAATTCCTAAAGAGAGAGAACTACTACGCGATTACAATATGGTATAGTGAAATGGGCTTTTAATAGGCATTTTATTAGAATCAACAATGCTCCCCTTTGCTACAGTGGCTACCACCTGATAAGAGAGAAGTAATATTTCGCAATCAAGTGTTTTCTACCTACACCTATCCCATATACGAGCTGCTTCACTAAATTGGAATTGTTTTTCTGAGAGAATCCACTTTTTATTGTTATTAGGAGAGCACCTCTCCTCATAAACGAAGGGAGACAGCTGTCATCACATTTTTGTTTCTGTAGTTCCCCCATAAAATAGAAGACACTGGTTGAACTAAAAAAACGCGACCTATAAACTATGAAATTGTTTATGGCTTAAGTAGCACCCACACGCTTCCGTAGACAGAGAGACTATTTACACCCCATCTCCCAACATGAGTGTACCCAACACCCAACAGTTTCCATTAATTTAAATAAACGCGAGAAGTAATAAAAAATATGGTGTTCTTTAACTAAACTTTCTCCCACCAGCGGTGGAGAAAGCTAGAGCAGGGTGTGGTGTTATACCTCTCCTTCTCTGACCGTCTCGTAGGCTCTTTCATGTATCGAGTTTTTACTTCTACGCTTCCTCTACTCTTTCCGGGACAAGAAAGTACATAAAAGATCGCGAACAACTTAGACTTCCTCTCTGTATCACATAGCCCCAGTGCAGATCATCATACTTTCTCCTTTAGGTTATACATGTAAACGACTTGAATGAATGTATACGTCCCATCTATAACTTTCTCAGTTTCCATCACCGACTTCTACTCTCTGGAGCGTATCTCGTTTCATCAGAAAAGATTCAAGAATGTAAAAGCAAATCGATGATATGGAAAAAAGGATATGACAAGCAATACCGGCGAAAAAAGCAAAAAGCTTTCGTTTCGAAATAAATATTTTTTTTTCTTCTCAAGTTATTCCATGTAACATCATACGTGTGAGGAACTGATTACGTTTACTGTTTTCAATAATACATTTCCTCAAAAGGATAGATTTTCTCGGGGTGATGGGTTAGCTGAAGCATGAAAACTGTCATGATGCCAAGGATACAATACATGATTAAAAGAATTAGTAGTAAAAGACTTACAGCTCGATCGCTTTGTTCCAATTGATAATATACCCAGAAAGTTGAAAAGTCTCGATGTTCACGACGTGTACGTTGCCGCGTTCCGTCCCGACATAAACCCATTTACTCTGGAAAGGGAGATTGAGGCAGGTAATCCTAAAAGAAGAATTTCTTATAAATTATTCACGCTCTCACGATTTAAGGGATTTGTCAATATTCACGAATTTTAGGCCCTACACGTCATATTGAGTTTCATTTAGTCAAATGAATCAAATGCAAAGGAGATTGTCATAAATACGAGCTTTTCCTTCTTCTCTTATTATGCGCACCACCCACGAACCTTTTTTATTTCTTTTCCTCTCAAAGACAATAAAGCTGTTAAATGCATATAAAAACGTAGCTAAATATGGATTTTGAAAGGCTATACGGTTAACGCGCTTAAACTGAATCAAATGTTTTCCTGATCTCACCCAATGAACGATATGGCCCAAAATTTATACATTTCATTCTTGGGGTCCTGACAAGCACTCAGATATCAAATTTCAAATCAATCGGTCTACGCGTTCGAGAGTTAAGATGTGGACAGACAGACGATCAGACGGACATATCAATATCAATACTTAGCTTAAGCTCAGCTACTAAATAATAATCTTGTTGTGTATGTACACGATAAAGCAATAATAATAATTCTGAATTCGCACGCTCTCGCAGTAGCAATAAGGAGTATTAGGGGAATAATAGTGTAGTCGCATCTAGAAAAACAACTAGCCCTACAGTCTACAGTATTCTTTCTCTAGGGAAATGTATTAGTTTCTTCATCGCAGTAGTTCCTATTAGAAAGAAAATTGGAGTCGCCGGATTACGTGAAAGCCTTAATGCTTTTTTCCCACACGTCAAAGATTACTTTCTCCCAAAGAAAAGTTACGCTCCCTCACCCGAAAATTTAATAGTAAATCCCACTTAATTTCTAAATTGATAAATAAACTACATATCAGCTTCTTGTTGCCCAACTTACAAAAAAAACGATAGAGTTTGGCAAAGAAACTTTCTCTTTTTTACCAGCTACCAGATAAAAAAAACTTATTAGCCCAGCCAAGAAAAAAACTGCATTAACATGAATAAGACACATTTGGGACATTTTTAGGCTTTGGACAGATAGCAAAAAGGAAATTGGATTAGTCCACAGGAACGAGTTTGTTTGCGGTGGTTTTGATCATGATGAAAAACAGAGAAGATATCATGATATCATGGAATGAAGGGAAAGAAAAAGGGACAAATTAATGTTTTCCGCAGTATAAGTGTGGCATTGTTAATTAGCACATAATTGTCTAGTGAAAACCTACCCGAAAACTTTAGTATTTTCAGTGTTTTCCCAACGAGCCAAAATGAAATTGTGAATGAAAGCTGTTTTTTTTTTCTTTGGTTTTTTCCAATTTAAAAAAATGCTGTAATGCGGACATACGCGTTGATAACTCTGCGTAGTATTTCTTATCCGTACAAAGTACACAAGACAAATATCCAAAGAAGAGACAGTGCTACCCTAATTTTTCATCTTGGGTTAGATTATTACCAAGCTAAGTATTGATTTTGACAAGTCCGTCTGTCTGACCGTACTTCAGCACGATAACTCTTGAGCGGGTGAATCGATCGACTTCAAATTTGGTACATTGAAAAAGTTTGGGCTATATCCGCCTACGCATGAGGTCAAGGGTCAATTGTGAATATTTTTTAATGGCAACCTACGGCTTAAAATAGCTTACTCAAAAGCTCTTGAGCTATAAATTACGAACGATTAAGGATTTAGAACACTCATCGATAAACCTTTTAAACTCTTTTTTAATATTTCGACACTTTTCAAGGAATCTCTGACCCTTAACAAACTTTTTATCAGCTACGTCAGTAAAACTTTCAGCAAGACAAGCATAAAAAACGTGACCATCTGGCTACCTTGTCAAATGTCGTACCGTGAGTTGTCGTTAAAAATAGATGAATGGGTTTTAAAGATCCCTAAAGAAAAAAAAAATGGTTCCAAAAGGGAATAAAAAGAAGAAGAGCTTTTTGGAAATTGATGATTTATTAAATCCCTATATAATACATCTTTTAGGCAGTTTCTCATGAATCTCATATCGTGAAGCAAACCGTCTATCAAAAAATAGACAAAGTATAAACGATACCATTCTATATAGGGTATTATTCTCGTCATATTTATAACTGAAAATATGGATGAATACTAGGTCATAAATTTTATGCCACAACCCTCCAACTTCCTACTTCCACCAAAGGTAGGAAAAGCCTTGAGAACTAGAATTAATCTTTGAAAGTAGGCCAACGGATAATCACTCTTCCTCTTTATAACGTTAGACTTACCTCTCACGGTTAAACTTGAGCGACTGAACAACTTCCGGTTTCTTGCTGGACTTGAAAGTCCAGTAATGTAGGACATCATCAGCTGTCGAACATATAAGAGCCCCCTCGTTGAACACAAACTGCATGTGTAGGACGGCACTGCAGTCCGTGTCATGTCTCACGTGGCAGTCTACCCCAGGTCGACCCAATCTGAAATTCCAAGAATAAAACATGATTACACAAGGCACCCCAAAAAACCCCATAATATCCTTACAGCTTAAAGTAAACACCTCAATTTAATACCCTCCAACTATCAAACTACCATGTAGGGTAATAACATCCCAAACAATTTCCAAAATCCTATTTACTCCAGCAAAAATCAAATTTCCATCTAGCTCAGCGACATTCTCGAAAATTAATAAGAGGATAAATTCCACTAAGATTTCCACCGACATTTCCTTCGTAATAACCTCTCGTACAAGTCTTGAGCAGCAAAAGCTTGTTAAAATTCCAACTGCATTCCTTCACAAAAAAATAATACATGTCCTCCAGCCCATTTTCTACATACATGTTAGTTGTCTAAAGCCCTTTCTCCCAGGTCAGCAGCAGAAGAAAAACCCAACAACCTAGAAAACCCCAAACATCGCCAACACCACTGCCACCACCGATTCGTGTTCATCAAACGGGAGTAAAAGGAGAAAAAACCACTAGAAAACGTGCTTCCTCTTACAACACTTTCAGCAACAGACTTTTCACAAGCAACCCTGTTGGACATACTTTCTCTAGTGAAAGAATTATTTTCTCTTTGGTGTAATATTTTCAGTGTCATTTATTTTGCACTCCTTCCGCTAGAGAAAAAACCTACGAATTTTCCCTGACTTGTAGCCAAAACTCAATCTCTCGTATCATACTCAACACATATTATATCGACGACATCAAGAAGCAGCTACATCCTCGTAAACTCAATAAACATTAATTTGCATCTTAAATACCAATCCTTAGGCTATGCTTTCTCCAGAGCACTCAGAACACTTAACTTGTTACGTCTTGACCAGAAAAGCGCAAACAAATTAGTATATTCCGTAGAAAAAATAGGGAAGTGGAAACGCACACTTAGGGGCTGTTCAAATCAGACGTAAGGCAAAAAAATGGGACTTTTGTGACCCATGACAATTTTTTTACCCTTATCAACCCCTAAACCTGAAACGTTTGCTTTGAACAACCCCGTTTTCTTTGTAGGTGCCATTTTCTAGCATTTTCCTAAGAATTAATTAGAATATATATGAAACCAGGTCAGAACACGCTTTAATTCCATTTTAACTACACTTTCCTTCCTCTCTCAAGAGAGTCTTGTTCCACCACACCACACTCCCATCATCATCGTATTCAAATGTACCAAAAAAGATATTTCTCTCTGAACATCGCCATTTTTACCACGTTCTAGCAAACTTTTTTTTTATTTTTTCAAATGGAAATTTCGTAAAAAATGTACGAGCCACACAAACACTCTATCTCTTTACGAGAGATATTCTCGTATTCCCGTATTTTTCAAGTGGAACGGAGAATAGCTCGCACTAGAGTTTCGCTACTCTCACACTCTCTCCATTTACGCTTGTTTTCCATACCATACATATTCATCAAGTTGAAGTGGCGAAAAAAATTGTTTTTCTTTTGTAAACAATTCACACGTTTAAAAGCACACATTATTCAAATTCAATGTAGGAAAAACGAGATTTTTTTTGGAGAAAACCAGCTGGAACGAAACTAAAAAATCATTTAAAACTAGGAGAAACCGGTAGACTCGTACAGAAATTACTATCATTTAGTAGAGAAATAAGTCGCCCGAAACAGTATTTAAACAGTAATAATTTCCAGCCCATTAAGTTCTTCTTTTTTTCCAGAGAGTGAAATCAACAAGAGCTCTTGTACACTGGATAAACGACAATTTCCCGTTATGATTTTTATTATTATAGCCAATGAATACTACTATAGATGTGATAAAGAATATTATTATTTCCTCTTTTCTCCCTCTCTGTGTCTCAGTGTTCATTCTCTTTTTCCAGTTTCCAGATTCCATTAACATTCCCTATGCTGGAGAAGCTAGAGAGGTGCCATAACTGTGAAAAAGCGTAGGAACTGCAGACGGCTCCTACTCTAAAGTAAGTACTTAGGGGGAAAGCGAGAAGTGGTAGTAGTTTCCCTTACTGCATTATATTCCTTATAGGGTTACTTTCACTTGGTGAAAGCCTCTATACACTATAGCATCCATCATAAGTACCACCACACTTTTTCATCATAGATAAGTAGCCATTGAACTAGTGTGCATTATAGGGAAAAGGGCACTAGCTATTTCCTCCCCATACCATCAAATTCTTTATGAAAGAAGAAACGAAAATCGGTATAAAAAGGAGAAAGTGCTCATTTAATGAGACTACTTTCTCCTCTTTTTTCAATCTGGTGACACCCCATTTCGCCTTAGCAAACAACTACGTTGTTTCCTATAGATCGTTGTCACGGAAGTACACAGTAATACACAAGCCACCCTAGCAGAGCTAGAGATAACCATCTACTCCGGCTACATATGTAGGCCAATGCAGTAGAAGATAAGATGCCAACTTTTCCTCTAGGTTTTGCCAAACCTAAAAGTTGTGCATTGCACAACTACATATGTATGTACAAACCTAGAACGGTTCAGTGAGCACGACTGACTACAAAGCAGCAGCATCATCATCATCTCGATCAGAGAAGTACTAGTATGGCATCATCAGCAAGAAAAAAAATGAGCAGAGATTTTTTTTCATCTACACGGACTTTCCCTCTAACGAAGCGATCTAACTACGTTCGTTATTTCATATTTTGAGTATGAACTGGCAGATTAGTTTTGAAGTATTGCAGAAGAAGTGCTCAAGAAGCAATCTTTCTCCAGTAATGATGAATACGACGTACTAAAGAGAAATACAGAAGCAATGGTTATTCCATCCCTGAAAAATGATAGAAGAGCGTAGAGGAAAAAAAATGTTTTCTAGAATGCCAGCTCATCCATGACAAGGGAAAGTAGCAACTTTCTCCCTGCCTTCCAGGGATCACCTACGAGCCGATCTCGAATTTCTGATGATAATGTAGCGAAATTTAAATTCCAACTAATTCTTAATGTAAAAATTCAAATTAATCTTACGCTCCTACTTACACGGGAAGAGTGTAGAGTAAAAAATTACATTCCAATTTCCTCCGCATTTCAGGATGCAACAACATCATCAACATCAGTGTAGGAATAATGAGGTTGGGAGGAAATTACAAAGCTTGTTCGCCAACAACAACAACACCACCAGGGCAAAAGTCGATGAGAGAAAGGCTCAGCTTTCACCCTCACTCCTTTTCTATTATACAAAAAATTTTTCAGCCGAGAAATAAGCACTAGAAAATACACAACTAGAGAGCTTTCTCTCTTGATCGTATTTCATCTGGAAGGGAAAAAACTACTCGACATTTTCATTGCCATCTTGAACCATCCAAGTAAGAGGAAAATGAGGATTAATGAAAAAGCTCGTACACAATCATGTGCCATTTCAAGCGAAAAAGAGGAAGAACATAATACAACAGAGCGTGAGAGAACTCTAGAGAACTTTTCATTTTTTTTGTAAACAAACATCAAATCAAAATCCATAATTAATCCAGTCCTTTCACTATATAGCTTATGTTTGTATCGAAATTTTCCCACTTCATTTTCTCCATTTGCCACTCCCTTTCTAAAGAGAGAAACATTAAAACTTTGCCATATTGGAGTAACCCCAGTAGTCTAAAATTATCCTGCTAGCTTTCTCTTACTTTCTCTATACAAAATATTTTCTCCAGAGAGATGACAGACCGAGATATACATTTGCAAATGCAACAATACACAGGACTCTGTTCATTAGTACAAGACGAACAATAGGAGCTGTTGTATTCTACTCTGGTCTTATGGTGCTGTGGTCTTGCCAACTTATCTACCAAAATCCGGTATTCGGTATGCTAGATGAAAAGTTTACTGAAATACTCCTCGAGGAAAACAAGCGGGTCATTTGAAAACGTCCCTTTTTGTGTAGTGTTGTTAAAAGAAAAGTTTCTCTGGAACTAGGCGCAACAGTAGTTTTCACACAGAATATAGCCACTAGTACTCTCCAGAGAGTCAAACTTATATTGGTCTATAATAATATACAAATCCTTTTAAATGGAACAAGAGACAAAAATGTACATAAGCTTGATAAAAAGTCAGGGAAGTGTGTAAAACCTCATCGTCATCCTGATCATCATAATTTCTTCCAAGATTTTTTCAATGGGCTGATGCGATTTAACTTGGTCCGTCTTCCATTTTACCTAAATCGAACAGTCTCTAGCTTCTTACAACTTCCCATGTCTCTACATTTCCAGTCAAAAAGTTATAACGAAAATTAACACGGAGAAAGTTGCTCTACTTTCTCTCTGTTTCTCCCAACGTCCTAATCATCAAAGACATCTCTATAGAAAAAAGGAGTAGAGAAAAGCAACAGCATTCTCATCTTCATCTCAACATTGATTACTATACTCATGATGTCAACTGATTCATTAGGGTACTTTCCCTTAGACTCTTCTCTAAAATTTCTAAAGAAGTTAGAACGTACCTACTCTAAAGACTAATGGGATGAATAAAAAATTCAATAAATCACTTTCCCCTTCCTCTTCTACGATGATTTCCGTGAACCGTCATTATAAAATCAAATATTCATAAGTTGTGCGGAAAATTGCGAAGCAAACTTTCCCCTACTGATGCTACTTCAAACGCAACAAAATCATTGAACCATTTTTCAACAAAATACTCAAACACTAGAGAATATTTCTATCGTCTTTTAGTACATTACGTTTTTGTAATTCGTGCAATAAAATTTCTACACACAAAATACCCCACATTCTTCACAATACTCTACATTCTTGGCACAAACCTAGCCCATCCAGTAAAGTGTATCTTTCATCCAGACATTCTGATTATATACCATGGTGAACTCTAAAAGTTTCCTTTTCATCTCTCCCAGAACTTGAAAACGTTACAGAGTGCTATAGCATGAGATACAAATCAGTCGCAATGATGTCTCTTGCTCGTCCTGGTTCAAAACAAGGAGATAGATGAAAGGGAATAAAAAAGGAAAGTTTGCAATTATATGCAAAAAAGGGAATACACATATGCTCTCTCCTTTTCATCTACCCTACAGGCAAAGTGAAAGATAAAAGAGAAAGCAGCAAGTTACCAAGTAACTAATAATAATACACTCTTGTAGAAATGTCCTTTACAGTTCCTACTCTGCTACCCGAACCGTAATGCTAATAACGCATCATTATCCACATCATCATGTAACATCAAGGTCAATTCTAGGAAAAAATCTTAACGATAGCGTACTCTCCTCTGTTATCCCTGATTATATTAAGTCTGAAAGACTCAAAGAGTAGCGAATAAAAAGTATTTTAATGAGCTCAAAAGAGAATTCTTATAATCTCATCAGTTCCCAGAGAATATTCCATCTCTACTTTTTTAATGCTAATTCCACAAAAAAAATTGTCAATCCTTTCAAGAGAAGGATAAAAATTTAGCTAAGGTACTTTTACTCTCTCGCTCTGTCTGCATTATTGATTTGGAGAAGAATTCTATACTGAATGTATATATACCACAGGTGGTTTTACATTCAACCTCTCTTTGAAAAATTGCCATTTTCTTTCTCTCTCTCTCTTTCTATGTCTCTGCATGAAAGCTCTTTTCAGTGTGTCCTCCTCCTCTTCCGTTACATATTTTAATAGTAGGAGAGAACTCTCCCCATAATAAAAACTTTCCAAATTGAGCGCCAGTGTAGGTGGTGCTTTTGCCTGCTTTTGATGTGTTTGTTCCAGAGCGGTAGGAAAATTATTACTGGTTTGGAACATACACTTGGGGTAATATAAGATATGATCTGTAAGAAGAATTGACTCCATTTTATATAATATTTGCGTTATTTCCACCTGACTACAGCCCAAGTCTAGAAAGTCTAGAAATTCTAGAGATTCTACAGAGTCTAGAGTATGACGCACACACCGTTTTTTTTGCAAAGCTTTAAAATATGCTTTAAATCTTGTTTATGCATAGTGATAAAAAAACCAATAATCCTAGGCTTCCCTTCCATCTATCCCTTGATATGGCTTAGTTATAGTTTGAAATCCCTTTTCCAATCGTCGAACCTAGGAAAGTACCTCGATGATCTATGCAAGAGAAAGTCTAACATCCGCCAATCCGCCGACAGGAAAGAAAAATTACGGTGATATGCTTTGTCATGAAAGCAGAGAATAGGAAAATGGGATCATATTCTCTACCATCCCCACCTACATAGAATTCTACCAGTACCACTACCAACTACCACAAGCCTAATAATACTGGGAAATAGGAAATTGTAGTTGGTTGCAAAAAAACGAGAGAAAAAATACCAGAAACCTTCCTGTCCCCCCATATATAAAATTAGCTTCCTTAGAGTACACCGTATATAAGCTTTTTTCTGCAATTATAAAAAATTGTTTGATAATATTTTTTTTCAGGCTTCAGCATCCCGCTGACTTTCCAATTTCCATCGTATAAAGTCAAAGGGACTCTACACCACACGGATATAATCCCTTTCTGAAATAAAAAGACGGTGAGACTGCTGCTGTTGTAGGGAAAGCCACAGAAATCCTTTACGAGATCACAAAGAATTTGAGCAATGCGTAGTAGTCTCTAATGTCATGACACGATATACAGTATTCTCCTATTACATATATTGATCCCACTTTTTACCGCTGATTTTCTCCAAGTCAGAAAGAAAACATGGATTGTATTGTTTAAAAAAAGGAAACTTCTGCATATTTTATATAGAATTCCCGAGGCTCTTCCTGTTTCACAAAGTTGGCGACATTGGTCCAACCACACTCCTTCATATGGTTATACATATTTTCCGATTTACTCTATTCTCCTTACGGACACACACCATCTGCAAAAAGCAAATCTCGCAAGAGACGTACAAAATGGAATATTTTTGGAGACACCCGACACGCCTACTTAAACGGCACGGCTTGAAGAAGCAAGACTTCTTTTGGGGATTAGATTTTGAAAGTAACCACCTTTTCCTTCATTTTTTACCTAATATGCCTTTGATTTTTTATGTATTTTTATGTATTTCTTGTATAAAATTCTCCAAGCGATACAATCACTCTTCTAAACCAAAAAGCGAATGTCACACGAAAACGACAAGAGGAAAGTGATGTATCAAGTAGCAGAGGAAAAACAGAGACAAAGTGACTTTTTCCGGGTAAAGAAGATGTACAACAAACGATCGTGCTTTTGGACAAGATTGATGCCTTCAAGGTAGAATATGTTTCGTATAGAGGGAATCTTTGATTTCGAAACAGAAACGAGTAAACTGTTTCGTGTTAAAAGGAACGAAACGGTTCTTTTAAATTGGCTTTATTCGGTAAAAAGAGGGAGAATCGGTGCAAGGAGATTTATGGATTTACGAGCAGAGCTCACGTGAGTTTGTCGTTTTTCCACCCAAAAAAAAACTTTGTACGCTGGATGAATTAGTTATGTATAACTTTCATGTGTAAAAAGAGTCAGGAGGTCACAAAATTTTCCAAAGGCATAAAGAACTGTGCACTAAAAGAAAAACATTAAGCTTTTAACTAAATTTACCTAACCTGACCTTAAAGAAACATTTAGGTGCACTTGAGAAAAATGAGGAATTGCTAGGGATCCAGTACTTTTTTCCCAGAAAATCCCGGAATTTTATAGAATTTTCTGAAAATTCCAGTAAAACCACCTGATCGTGAAGGTGTGGACTAGAAAACTCCGGATTTTTTTAATTGGGGGGAGGGGAATTTTGGGACCTGCGGCCCCTAATTTCGGCCCCTAATTTTTTCCAAGTTTGTCATTTAGCTTTTAAATGGACTTGAAGCAGTGTGGGCCTACAAAATAATTTCTTTCATTTTTCCACCAGGCCGTCTTTCCAGGTTTTTTTTCCTGAGTAATATACACGATTGGGTAGCAGAGGTTTCGTAAATCCCAATAACCACGTTGAATCCTAGTAGGTTTATCCCTGTCCATTTTCACCTCTTTCCTTTCAAGCTACATTAATATTTTTCGCATTTACTGCTGATCTAAGCTCTGCTGTAGGACTGTAGGAGCTGCACCAAGAGGAAACAACTCTTCAAGAAGAAAAAAGGATTAATGTGCTTTTTCCCTTAGACTCTAGGATTTGTGTGTGTGTGCACCTCTTCCAAGTCTCCAAATAAAAGAAAAAATTGATAGGTCTAGAGTCTGGGCACAATGCCAACTAGGCAGAAAGAACGTTATTATGAAAAGTCTTGTCACATAGCGAGCACTATACTTTGTCACTTTTCCCTTCTTTTGACAAAGTGCAAGTAATTAAAATTATGTGGAATCACGGGGGGAAAAAGATGGCGCCTATTTTTATGATTAATACCCTCAGAATATTAGGCATGTTTTCCAGTATAAACTTCCAAAATATATTATATCATTACAGATCTATAATGTATTATTCCATTAGTACTTTCTCCTCCAACTCCTCCATGAAATGTAGCTGCAATTAAGAGTATTTTTCTACAAAAAACCTATTCCACCTAGAGATCTAGAGATCCAGAGGATGAAGAAAAATACCACAAGAACCACATTACCGTGAGAGCAATTTGTGCTGAAAAACTTTCATGGAGGAAAACTACGGAGATCTCTCTTTTCAAAGATATTCTTTCAATTATTTCAGTCTTTTAAATTTAATTGATTTTTTCATAACTTCTCTAGGATTTTACTAAGAGCAATATACAGTGACATGACCTTTCTTCCAGTAACCCGTGGTGTTGGGTGTTGGTGGTTTAGTACAAACACACGATAAGCTAAAAATGTTTGTTTGCTTTACACTCTTTTTTAAATTTTGGTAAAGAAAACGTCTGCAGCTGACTCTACCATAATTGCAAACGCCAAAAGGTGAAATGCGTCAAGCGCAAGGAGAAAAATGTGGAAACTTTTTCATTACTTCATAAAACACAGAACCATCCCGTAAACTTTTTTCTTCAGAACAAACTCCTAGATTCCAATTATCTTTCCGTAGGAGATAGTTCCTCAAGGTATTCAACCCAGAACTTTTCCTCTTGACCTTACATCATTAAGCATAATGAAATATACATGTTTCCACAATCTGACTTATTTTGACTACATTTATTAAACAAAATTTTAATAATTTAAAGTTTAATAGCTTGACTAGAATTTCTAATTAAGAATAGTAATTTCCAAGAATCCCAAACAGAAATTTGTTTTCTCGCTTGCAATCATAAACTCCATATTAGTTTTCTCTGTGAAACTTTCACTATTTCAAGGATTTCATATGAAATGTAAATAGATTTATAAGGAAAAGTTATACTTTTGTCAAATTTTTATTATAATTGTTCAGCTCCACATAAAACAATATCCTGTGACGAGTTAGAGTGAAAAACACCCCATGCAGATCCCTGCCAGATTTTCAAAATTCATCGTCCATCACAATGAAATCCAACTGTTTTTATGGGCTCATTTCTATCACGCAGTTGTCTCACTTTTCTTCCAGAAATTACTCCATTGCAAAAATTATTGAGTCTCTGTCACCCATTGTTAGTCTTAAGCGGCTGTTGTGCAGTGAAAAAAATACGCTATTTGCTAAATTTCACCGCACACATAATTCTGTTTTTTTATTGACTCATTTTTTCAGAGAAGGGAAACCACACCGCCACCATCATGAGGACTGCTGACTACTGTTGTTGCTTTAATAGTTCTTCCCAAACAACACTGAACACACACGATTTCCCTTTAAAAAGGAAATGAGCTTAGAAAAAAGCCTTGTAATTAAATCCGTCCGTAGGTCCTTCACACTACACTTGTTTTATGATTATTCCATTTCCATGTTCTCCTTCGACTACATATGGTCACTGTATGCATAGCGAGGGGGAAAGTATCCCAGCATTCTAGATTCCAGACCAGTGTCACTCATTACTTTTACTCGAGTGAAAAAATTAACAAGAAAGAAGCATTAGCCCTGCAAACATCATCGTTACGTCTCATGTCCACTTCTTATAATCTGAGAAGTTCTCTCGAGGGGGAAAATTAGAGAAAGTGTAAGTTCCATGGAGAAAGCAGAGAAAGTAGAAAGTACAACCATTTCAAAATACTTTAAACAAGATATTTTTAATGCATGTTTTTTGTAACGGATATTGCTGCAGCTTTCAAAAAAAGAGTTACTAAACATATCCTGTCATAGGGACTTCCACCCGGAAAAATAATAATACACAAACACGGGCTGGAAGCACCAGTCCGTGTGACATGTGACAAGAAAATCAAGATAAAACGATTCGTTGATGCGAGTAATACAATAATACTGTAGAATCTCTTTCTTGATCCAATTGGTAGACTACCACCGCAAAAATATAGCCAGTTGTAAAATATACCGTAAACCCGTCAATTAATTTCAAAGGCTTAAGAAAAGGAAATAACCTAGAAACTTCATTCAGTCCAAAGTGTACTCTGTTTAAAAAATAATCCCAGCCATATTTTAACCAAACTTGTACACTAAATAATAAAAACTATTTTTTCTGACGACCATCAACATCGACTCTAAAGTAGGTATAAGCTAATAAACAGTCCTTGCTAAAAAAAATCCTTACATTTTCGCAGTTGTGGTGCCGGTGGTACCACGTATAATTAGAAGAGCCTTTTAAATCCACTAAAAAAGTTTTAACAGTGCTGCATGAGATGAAACTGTCCACACACGTGATATATACGAAATTGGAAAAAAAGTTTATCTTGATATATTGGACATGTAGTAAGGTTGACGTCCACACAAATAAAAAGTTTTTCTCTATTTCCACCATTGACATCTCAACTAAGTCACCTTTACTTGTACAGAAAGTGACCCCTCTTTCCCAACACTAATCAAACCGAAAATTGAGTGTGGGTAAGAACCTACATCGACTTTTACTTTCTCCTCCGTAGCAGTGGTCCAGTGAGAACCACATACATCAACTCCATTCTCTGTGTTTACCAAAGTCCAACCCTGAGCGAGTGAGAGAGAGAAAACCGCATGAAGCACGTTTCTCTTTTCATTAGTGTTTAAAAAAAGAGAGACAGAGGGAAAGAAATAAACTGTACAAACCGCACACGTATATAACGTATATGCTCTATTAGTCCCTACGGGCTAATAAAATTGTCACTGTTATGGGGACGACCAGGAGATAACTGAAAATCGTAAACTTACATATCATTCACATCTAATGCAACGCGTAAATTGTATTTTAACATTTTATGGAAGATACTGGGGTATTGCAAGACTTGTTAATATAAAAGCATTTACGGTTACCTATATCGATCCACTAGGTGAGTTATTTCCTCATTATAATACTACCGAATAATATTATTTCTTCCTGGTAGAATGAGCACGAATCATGTTGTAATGTGTACAAATATCCGGACAAAAATAATTACAAAAGGTACCAAGGTACATGGATGGCAAGGAACACATGCAGACATGCACGAAACATCGCTATCGTGATAAAAAATTATAATTATACTTTGGAAAAGATTGGTTTTGGCCTAATATTTTAATAAAACTAGTGTGCAGTAATAAATAATGAAGTTTCCCGTTTACCACTGCTAATTAAACGAGCCCAGAGAGAGGGAAGGGTACCACAACTGGGGCAACTCTTCCGTTAAAGATTAATTTCATCGATTGGATCTCACATCTCACCTAGTTTTCGTTTGAAATGAACGGATTCTTTCACAAAATCAGATGAAATGAGTTTTCCCCAAAGAGAACGAGTGAAACTAATCAAATCTTGTTTCCTGTTGCTCTATAACTTCATCTGAGGTGGAGCTGGTTTGGCAGAGGCACTCCATGCATACTCCTATATCTCTATTATGTCAAAGGAACAGTGTTCCTATGACAGTTGAAGTACTTCTTGATACTTG
>JAANSQ010000623.1:0-20950 GCA_036850885.1 Lepidocyrtinus dapeste | reverse complement strand
ATTTTTGATATATTTTTCCTAACCACGTCTTTGAGCTTTTTGCAAACTGAATTTATAGAAACAAAAGTTAAGTAAATAGTTCTTACAAAAAAATCACTGCGAGTCAAATAAATTCATATTGCCCAAAGTTTGAAGATTTAAGATATAGCCACAGGATGTTTTTCTGACGTGCCTTGCACAAATCATTGTACATAGGGCCCTGTGGGTGCTAAGAATATATCTTAAGCGATCTAAACTTTTTACTTGATTTACTTTTAGTCAACTTAATTACCAGAGGACATATATTCCACTCACTTTAGTATACATCATACTTGGAATTTTACAACAAATTCTCCTGGGAAAATAACATGAACAAATTGAAGTTGTCTGCCAACTGCCAAGAACATTTTTATCAACCTGAGCGCACACAACCATCTCTTAACTGGTTAGGACAATAAGCATGCACGAGTATTTCTGTAGGCATTTTCATGTGGCATTAGATTGTCAGTGTAGAGATAAGACTCTAAACTTGATTGATCCCGAAGACATTTTCAATAAGGCAAAGTAAACTACCTAGTTCACTAGTTATAGACCCTGCTTCACATACTCCCAGCCAGTGAGTCTCCGAAAATCCACCAAACCCCTGACATACGATGCCTAGCAGATGTTTCTGCAAAATGTTAAAAGTACTACCTAATTATCTAAGTCGATCCCAGGAAAAAAAGAGGAAAATTTGACGCATAGTTGACTTAAACATGTTTTTTTTCATGATCATATCATGATGATGCGTGATTCTGATGAGCAATAACGAAGGGGAAAATTAGTCTACAAGTGAAGCCATTTTTCGTTAACTATGTTTTTACAAGCGTTGATGAAAAATATGAAAATGCTGAATTGCACTCGTTTACTAGGAGAGAGACACAAACAGTAAATTGTAGCGTGACAAGATCAAAAGGACAAAGAGAAAATGAGAGAGAGAATTTCCATGTGCTATCTCATCTTACCAATACTTGTCTGCAATCTGCATTCACATTCTGTGTCTCACACAAGCCAAATTTAATGAATTCCTTTGCCGACTCTATATTTAAGTTTCTCTTGGAAGGAACAACCTATATATTCACTGATACTCACAGCTTTTGAGCATTGGATGCCCTTCAAGGGGATAGCTTTTTTCGTTTTTTCTATATAATGCAGTGATATTAGCAAAGATACGAACACCACTAAGAAAAGAATGATATTAATGAACAGTTATTGAAGGTGACTTACAGAACAATGTAGGTAATTACAGTTGTTAATTTTACTGAAAGGCTGGAGAAGTAGAACAACTATAGGCAATCCTCAAATTTCACTCACAAAAATTATGGGACAACTTTACTTTGACTTTTTCTTTCGGACTGGAAAAGTTTTAAGTGTTCAGTAGACGAGGAAAAAACTATCCTAAAATATATTATTGCTCAGAGTCTCTTTTAATGCAGTGGCTTAGAAAAATGTTGCTATTTATTTCAGACGGTTTAACTTTTACCAGCAACACCACCACTTCCAAGCTGGCAAGTAAAACCGATGTGGGATATAGACGTGTAGGGAATATAGTATTTCCTCTAGTGTTTTAGAAATTCTACTGCATCTACATAATATAAGAAGGTCTATACATACCTCAAAGAGTAAAGAAACGTCCTATACTTTTTAGATGGAGGAATAAAGCAAAAAAATTGCGAAAATTCTTTCAGCTCCAGCGCTCGTCAAGAGCTTAACTGAACAAGATCGATTTTTTGCGCATGCCATGGAGTCTTCTAAAAAACATGGAAAAGCACGAAAAAAGTTTTTTTTACATGTGATATGCGACGCGTCAAGTCAATATTATCTAGCTTAAGCTAAACAATAAGTCCATTTTACTTTTTATGTAAGTCTATATGTACACTGCTACTTATGATGGAATTCGTATGTGTTTTAGTCAGTAGTTTTTTTCCTCTTTGTCATGAGACTTTTAGTCTATATGAAACCTGTCTTTATCCCCCGTTCATTGTATGAAAAGGCTAGTATATCACAAAGAGCAAACCATTCCATACGAAATTACGACACAAACATACATCTTTAATTTATGCTATCCGTCTCTCTTCTAATTTAGTATTCATTCAAATTCGAAAAAATTAAGCTCGTTTGCTCTATTTAGGTTGTCCCAACCCACTCGCTTTTGTTCATTGAGTTAGTAGTTAATTCTAAAAATCATGTTACTTCTTTTCACGTAGATTACAAAGAATGAAGAAAAAGATCAGCTCTAGCACTGATTGCAGCAAAGAGTCTCCTTACATCTCTTTTGTATGATATGATAATGAATGATTGTTAAAAACTTACATAACTTTGAGTTTGAGTTCTCGACGACTCATCCGTCAGCACTTTTTCCAGTAGCACGTCACATGCACACCTAATTCCACATTAATATGCTCGACTAAACTGAACTGAACTGTGCCTCACTACGACAAAAGCTACCAGGATAAAAAATACACCATCAGTGGAAATCAGCTAATGATCAGCTAAAATGACCTAAGGCAAAACTTTATGCAGCGAGAAAAAAAACTAGGTGAAACTAGTTCCGGTGAATTAGGAACTGCGGTTTCGTTTAGATATATTTTTGATCTTCGTTTAGCTAAAAGCAGAGAGGCAAACTTTTATCGAACAGGAAAGTATACAGTATACACTAGTCAAGTCAATATTTCAAAAGCATAAGGTATATTAAATTTCTTGACTGAGTGAGACAATGACATGCGGCAATAATGACAAATGCAATTTTTTTAGCCAGTTTACTTTCACATTGGAAAAATTCTTCTTTCTCTTGCTTGCTTTTCTGCCAAAGCATGTGCCGAAAGTTCAGTCTACCTTCCCGGCCTATACGCGCAATGCAACATGCAACACAACGTGTTGGCTGATTTCTCGTAAAGTCGTAAATTCACTTTTATGAAAGACATGAAGAAAGAAGTAAACACATGTGATGTCTCAACTCATTCATTTGGATTGAATAGTTTTTTGGCTTAATAACACAACTTAATTAGATATAATCGAGGTTATATTTTATTGATTAGCTGCCTTGTTGTTGCTTTCATACGTAATTTTAATTGGTGAAGTTGTCTATCTCTGTTTATCCTTAATTGTGTAAGTGTGATTTAGTGGGGGAAAAGATGAATGTGTCAGTCCGTACTTTTGCCGGCGGGCTTAGATCAATTCGGTTTCCCTGCAAAAACTGTAGGGATACGCAACGATCCTTTGCAAAATATTCAGTTTGTCAACAACGTCTTGTTCATGCTGAAACTGAACCGGAAGTAGATAAAGAGGAAGATCGATCTTCGCTACGGTATTCATCTGACAAGGAAACTCATTTTGGTTTCGAGACGGTTTCTGAAGCCGAAAAGGCAAAGAAAGGTTCGTAAATTTTAAATTATGAAAAATGTAATATTTTGATGATTAAATTGGAGGGCTGCTGTTATTATACTTTGAAACTATTTTCAGTGAAGTCAGTCTTTGAAAATGTAGCAGATCGTTATGATTTGATGAATGATTGTATGAGTGCTGGCGTCCATCGTTTATGGAAAGACATTTTCGTTGATAGAATCAACCCTGGTCCTAAAACGAAATTGATTGACATGGCTGGAGGCACAGGTTAGGAAAGCTATTAAAAATAATTAATTTCTTTATATTTACTCAAGTATATAAAATACCTCACCTTGATTTATCCAGGCGATATTGCTTTCCGGTTTTTAAAGTATAAAAATAAAGTTCCAACACCAACTAATGAAGAGCCTCTCAGGTAAGTAAGAATCAAATCTGATCGCTCATGTCTTCACTTATTGAAATATGTACCATTTCTGGTTTGATATTAATTTCCTGTAGTAGGTCAGTTTTGATCAGTGACATTAACCCAAGAATGCTGGAAGTAGGCCAGAAGCGTGCGCTGCAGGCATTTTCCCCTGAAGAACTGAAGAGAATAGACTGGCTAGAAACAGACGCCGAAAATCTCTCAGCTATACCTGATAACACCTTTGATGTGTATACTATCGCTTTTGGAATCAGAAACTGTGTTCACATAGACAAGGTATTGTAGTTTATGTCAACATATATGAGTATCTTAAACTTTTATCCGTTTTTAATGTGATTTGTATGTTTGTTTGTTACTCCAGGTGGTTCAAGAGGCTTATCGGGTGCTGAAACCGGGCGGTCGATTCATGTGCCTTGAATTCAGTCATGTTTCCAACTCTTTAATAAAATGGTAAGGTATCTAATCTACACTAGACAATAGTAGTTGTGGTTTTGGTTTAATATCCGATAGATTAATCATTAATGTTCTTCTTACATTATATTATAGGGCTTACGATCAGTATTCATTTCAAGTGATCCCCGCTATGGGTCAAGTAATTGCGGGAGACTGGGACTCATATAAATACCTGGTTGAAAGTATACGCAAGTTTCCAAATCAAGAAGAGTTCAAATCTGTTATCCAGCAAGCTGGATTCCGATTTGTGCACTATGAAAATATGACTTTTGGGGTAACGGCAATTCATACTGGATTTAAAATGTAAAACTCTCGGTGTTATTCACTAATCAATATAGACATTTTGAAAAGTTGTAGTCATAATGTGTTTAAATTTGGCCAGTCAAAAAAAAACAGTTTAATAAAGTCACAAAATTAAAGTACTCTAAACAACAGGTTGAACTTCTCCCTGCAAATTTTCTGCTGCAGCTAGTTTCCTGTTCTTCTTCCCTTTCTCTCTTCTCTTTCTGCCTTGATTCAGTTCACGTTTTGTATTACCACCATCCCCTAGAGCCTTAAAAGAGTCTCTGCAACCAGGACCCCAAAATTTTTCCGGGTTGTTTTGATATCTCAGCAGATTTAATTGCTGAGAAAGTGGTTTGGCGTCTTCACGCACGGTGAAATCAATATTGGTGAGGGTTGATTCTTTTGACATGATCTTGTAGCCCACGGTGTCAGGATTCAAAGGTTTAGGATTTGCTTTAAGTCTCCATGCTCTCAGAATATCCCATAAGACACTGTTTGGAGCGTTGGTCTTAATTGTGTTGGGTCCGGTGTGTGAAAGAGAAACTTGGTACCCTAAATTCATGATGGTAGATCTGGAATCAATTTACAAAATAATTTTAATAATTTCCTAATTATTCGGGCTATATGATCGATCAAAGTGGTACATGCCTTATCTGAACCATAGGCATGCTGGACGCTTTAACGACAGAGCAGAGGTCAGACACATCATAATAAAGCGGTGAATCTAGAAGTTCCTCTTTTATCAAGCCTAGCATACCCTTAATTCTGTTACAAGTCCCTAAATACGCATACTTCCCTGCAAGTTGATCTGTCATTTTATCGATGAAACTGTGGTCATGCAGTGGTCCAGTCCAAACTGGGCCAGCAATCTTAATATAAAAGAGTCAAATATTTAATTATTTTGGTTTCTTTCCAATTGAATCATTGCAAAACTTACGTGATGAGATGAATCGCAAAACTGACATTTACGGGAGACTGGTGGACCTTGTGCAAAAGTGATGTTTCTTTTCTTCTTACATGCCATAGGTTGGAACGTAAGGGTTCTGCATCCAGTACACTGGTAAATTATCGAAGTATTTCTAGAAAGAAAATCAAGTTCTTACATAAAATCGGTCCGTAATTACTAAAGTCGCCCCGTTTAAAACAATTCTACATACAAAGCGCTTTCTCTTGTTCTCTTGGGACTCTTGATTATTTTAAAGAATAATCTTATGTAGAAATCAACGCTTAGGGAAAGGAGGGGTATGGCCACTCGACCGTAACGATTTGCTGTACTTTGAACAGTGTAAGCGACTATTCTCAAAGCCTGGAAAAAGTGATAAGACAATTGACTTGTGTCTGTGATTATTATCGAGAAATATTTTGAAGAAAATATAGCAAGTATTACAATTTCATGACAGGCTTTGGATTTTAATGACATGGCGCCATATTTAGCGAAGCATGATTCTGCGTAATTTCCTCCTGCCAAAACAGCCATGTCAGTAGCAGTCACCATTAAAAGTCCGTCCTCCTCGACACACTAAAAACGAAATTCCATCAAACATTTTAAGAAGAAAAAGTTAATATATTTTCTTTTTAATTATCTAACAACTCACCTGCACCGCAGAATCCAAGAATGGCGTTGGTGTGCCGTATGGATCAATGTCGACGATTGTAGCGGAATTCCGAAGCTCGTACATTTTTGTACTATATATGTAACAGAAAAATTACAATTTGCTAAATGGGGAACGTTTAAGTTTTAGCCGAAAAAGCAACCAGCATTCACATACCAGGCGTCAGCAAAAGATGGTTGAACGATATCCTGAACACTGTTTTGTTCAGCATTCCGGCGAATTGTTTCTACCGCAGAAGAGGAGTAATCATTTGCTATTACTTTTTTAATTCCACTTACTTCCTTGGCGTAACGGATTGCCCGGATTCCGGAAGCAGACATGGCCTCCATTACTGTAGGCTCTGTCTGGAGAGATTCAATTCATAATTGTATTCAATTTTATTAAATAAACCAGCGTAATTTACTTATATGATAACTCACTTTACCCTCCGACGAGACAAACGTGTCTAAAGCCAGAATACTATAGTAAACCAACAAGGTATGGAAAATAATTATTGGTTTTGACTTAACGTTCAATTGTTTTAACTTTAATTAATATAATTTTTTAACGTTTACCTTATATCTCGATTGAACTCTTGAGTAGGATTGTAGAATATTTTGACGCTTTGTGGAATCTTTACCTTTCCTTCTGAAATTATTCGAACCTTTTCCCCAACTGCTTCATCCACACTACCAGAATTAGCGCTAACTTTCACTACTTTGACTTTCTCCTCCTCTGGAGAAACTTTGTCAACCTCCATCTTTTCCTCAGCATTCTGCGCAACTTCACCTCCAACGCTGGTACTAACACCATTCGACATAGTGAGGAAATTAGGTAACCTAAACAGTGGTAAGTTACTATCTACGTGTGTAAACTGTCGTTTCAAAAGAAATTTATTGTATTTCTTCACACAACTAACTACAAACCTAAATCTTATGCACTGCATGGGTTCCGAATCGAGCAAAGTCAAGAAAGATTACTAGACCAGTTCAATTGTTGACATATGTCGAGGGAAGACTAAATTAAACAACACCTTCAATCAATTTAGAAATAAAAATTGTAATTGTGACATGTGCATCTGAAATGTGCCTTACTGCCTTCTAAAATTCTTTGCATCACCTCTTTATTATCCGCGTGTACTATTCGCGGTTTCATTATGCCCCAGCTTCTTGTAAAGCAGCTGCTTTTTACTAACATCAAATGTTTTGTAAAGACACTCAAGTCAAGACAATTAAGACAAACCAATTAGCCGAACCAAACCAAATAACACTTTAATTATTTCTGTTGTGATTTTATTCTGACCACCGGATTCAAATATTTAATTTTAGAACAGGATATAAATTTATCTCAACCTGCTGGGTTTGTTTAACAGTTTTTAACATTTGTCGATAAAATTAAACATTATAATTGGCCATAAGTCATGTCATAATCATAATCTATTTCTTAATTCATAGGTAAGGTTTCCGGAATAAAACCATTGTTGAAGAAATATCTTCAATAAGCTCCGCTTCTGAGGACTACACGGGACCTGATTCGTCTTTGATATGAGTAGAAACGCCACATCTCCTGACATAATCAATATCTCATCTGCCGAGGCCTCAACTTCGAGGTCCACTGTGAGTCCTCCTGAAGATAAATTGCTTTTGAGATTCAACACCAACCTCTTTGCGGATTCAAGCAGAATCAAGTTAGACATTCATGAGCATGCTAAACGACTAAATTATTTGCGAAAGGAGGCAGACAAGCTGGAAAAAACTGATTGGCAGTATGAACCCGTGGAAAAACTTTTGGGAAAGTAAAATGACGAAGATACCAATGAGGAAGTTCTGTATATAATTTTAATTGTAATTTTTTGGATAGTATTTTTGTTTTTCGTTACTGTTTTGTTTGACATTGTAAATTGACGTCTTGACTTAAATATTATGGAGGAAACGTACTTTTGTGGTACCGATCTTTATAACTGTCTTCAGTTTAGTGAGGCTAATAATGCCAACGATAAGATATTTAGGCTACCCGCAGCTATCACTAATGTAAATGTTGAGTTTACTCATTTTTATGCGGTTTACCAGAAAAAGAGTTCCGAGACTAAATACTCGTGGTTCATGAATGGGTTAGGTATTAAGGAAACGCAAATATTCAGTTCTGCCCTTCGCATTTGTCAGTTGGTAGTTTGTAAAAATGCTATTGTCGGCCTATCTGAAGACAATCGTTTGTACCGAATACGTCTGGAAACAGACTTAGACACTCGTGAAGCCCTTAGTTTTAGAACGTCCGAGGTGAAATTAAAACCAGAAATTGAAGGCTTCCCAATCAAGAAAATTGCTGCTAATGAGGATCACATTTACGGTCTCCAATCTTGTCCAGAGCGTAGTAGAATATTTAAAATCAACAGCGGTGTTGAAGATGTAGCAGAGTTTTCTGAAAAGCTCATCGTAGACTTTTCCGTTGGCTATGGTCATTTTGTGGCGTTATCAGATACAGGAGCACTATGGAACTGGGGTCATTCTGGTAGATCTGAAATAGCGGCCAGTTCCGACGGAGAAATTAACCTTATGTCAGTACAAGAGTTACCAAAACGGATAGAATTCTTTGATGATTTGCCATGTATAGTGGTTCGCGTAGTTTGTGGGGGTTGGCATACTATGGCACTGACATCAGATGGAGACGTTTATTCGTGGGGATGGAATGAATCGGGACAACTCGGTCACAATGCTACAATGTCAAGTAAAAACTATCCATACCCTATTGACTTAGGATCCGCTGAAGACCCTGTAATTGACATTGCTGCGGGGGCAAGACATTCTCTTGCCCTTCTGAGAAGTGGACGGGTGTATTCTTGGGGTCGAAATCATGAGGGCCAAGCAGGATTGGAAAATATGGATTCCTCAGTGGAGCCGAAGGAAGTTAGAAAATGTTGGGATGGCGTTGCCTCCAAAATAAAATGTGGCAAATGGTCGACGTTTATAACTACTACTTCAACTGTATAAAATTCAAAAGAACTTTCGGTTGGAAAAAATGGTTGGTTGGTGTTTTAAAATTTGTAACGCGCTACTTTTGTAATTAATTTTTCACAATTCGAAATGCCAATAAAACATACACCGTTAATCCATCCAATGCTTCTTATGGTTTAGCCTTAAAAACAGAATTATGCGATTTATTCATTGGCTGGTAATTCTACATCTTGCAAGTACTACAAAACTATAGTAGGTCATCATCTATGTAATTAATAATTACAATAACTGATATTTAGAATCCTACAGATAAGTTCATAAGGTTCATCATTTCGTATCTACTTAAATTTTATAAAAAAAAATCTATGCTCTCAGCTTGGTTTGCTTGAGACTTACATAATTTGTATGTTTCTCATTCCCGACTCCAATACTCCACCTACTTTAAATAGGTAATATAGTGCAGATTGGCTCGTTGAACTAGCAGTATTTTCACATCCACTGAATGTTCCTTCCAATTCCAAGGGCTGATATTCTGCCCTGGGTACCACCCAAGTACCCAGCCTCTGTTAAGGATAAGGATCTGTTAAGCCTTCTTCTTCTTTACTAACCTTCCACCGCATTTATCCGGATAATATTTACTCAGCGTAGCCTCCTTACGCGTTAATCGTTTTGCCCAATAGCAGGGTATTTTTTGAGTGAAAGTGGGCAGTCCATTGTGTTCATGAATGTAACTGCAATGTCTCGTTTTTTCAAAAACCCATTCCAGATTCTTTTTATTTTTCCAGTATTTGCTTTCACCATGCAAAGCATTGCAGTAACAAGCACGGCAAAGTAAAGCCCTGCTTCGCTTCGGAGGGGCTTCTTCTAGAACTTTTGTGGGAGGAAGACCAAGGCTACGTTCATCCTCATCAAAATCTATACGGGGAAGTTTAATCTTAAACTTGGCTCGGTAATAATCTTCAGCTCTCATTAATTCCTTGCCGCACTCTATACACGGTTGCTTTGGCCCATATTCGCAGTGGAGTTTCGTTGGAGGGTGAAATTCAGTTGGTCCATTTAAAAAAGAATTGCTGACGTAGTCTTTTTTCTTTCTAGGCGACATCAAATTATACTGTCCAGGTCTACAAGATATAAAAATGAAAAAATTGTAACAGTTTTTGTTGATTAATTGAGATTAGGGGCAATATGAATCACTTGCAATTACCCAGCTACATTAAACGTCGGCTCCTTTCCGAACCTTGGCCTCTTCATACCGTTTAAGAACGGGGCGCGAATTTGCTGGCATTTATTCCAAAGGGTAGTCAGTCTCGTATCTACTTGGTCATTTTCCATATGCTTTCGTATCATGTTGCTTTGAAGTAAACCGTAATTCAACCAAACTTGAGGAGGAAAGCGATGTTCCTTCCCACGAAATGCATGATCCCCAGATTGATACTGGTTGGGTGCTGGGTTATGCACAAGATCTTTATCCACGGAGAATCTCGGCCCGCTAAGTCCACCAATTCCGTAACCTTTCAAACTGATTGGTTTATGTATTCGGTCATTGTCTGGTGAGGTATACAGCATTGGTGGTGGATAGGATGGATCCCCGGTAGGTTTCTCTTCCACAGCAAACTTTGTGTGCCCTGCATCTGCAGGATAATATGTTCGTTCTTTACCTGTCATGAAGGCGACTTTCTCTAAACGTGTCGAATTTTTGAGTATCTCCTCGACTTCCGCATTTAAATGGAACCTGGAGTCGTGCGCCTGTAGTTGAATTAACGTTGGGGAAGTTGGACGCTCAGCCATATTGATGTATGGCAATGAGACGTAGCTATTTTACAAAAAACAAGTTTTTCCGTGAAATATTCAACTAGACAAAATTAGAAAGGTGCAATGCAAACAAAGAAATTTTGAAGAGTAAACTGGATCCACCGAAGTGGAACTACTGTTTGAAAAAAAAATCCTCAGAGAACAGGAACTTCATTAGTGGTTGATTCCCATGCCTACTTATGATGCTTAGTTGACCCATATTATACTTGACATGTATGGGAGAAAATTGGCGGGTCACGAAATGGCAAGTCATCAAGATCATAACTAGAGACTAGTATAAACACTCCATTCTAATATTTATTTCGTTAGCTTTTGCCAAACTCGCCATATCATCACAAACGTCATGCAGCGTGTGAAATGAACTGCTTGTTTCTGAATTGATTCATGAAAAAAAGCAAGGGTTCCCGGATAGAATGAAAATGTTGAGTCTATACCTCTTTCGATTACATTAAGGTAAAAAGCAACTAACATGTACACTAAAAGTTTGAATGAATATGCGTTAGCAATCCATATTAAATTCGTTATTTAATGGAAATCATAGAGGTGGAGGTGACAAAGACCCACCAATTTCTTAAGGTTTTCCGCATTGTAGTAATGTTGTATTATTTATGAATAAATAATGATACTATTGTTATGCGTTGATTAATTGGTCTTGAGTCTTGAGCTACGTTACAGAAGCAGCTCTACTAGGTATTTACATAGGTCTGCTTATAAAAAGAAGGTTATAAGTCAAGCAAAATCTTTCTTTGAGTTTGGTTTTCATGTTTCGTGAAAGATAAAATATCTAAATCATGAAATCATGCAGCATTTTTTTCCCACGACCGGCCGTCCTGGTGTTAACACTCACCATTTTCGCATTGTCAAAAGTCTCCCTGAAAAGCAATAACTATGCGTGGAGTATGGCTGAATGAGTTGCTCTTTGCATTAAATAAAATAATTTATAGGCGTTTCTATTTTTCCTAAAACATACTCACATTTACATAAGTGACAACATATTACTCTTTATCGTGTTTGCTACCTAGTTTAATTCTATTGCAAGCTTTGTCAACATTACCAAATGCTTTCACGAAATATTTTTGGGGTAACTTGTGACTGGGTCATGTAAACATTTCGTTACAAAATTTTTCGTTTTGTCCTGGTGTCTGACTTTTTTGGACTGCTGGTAACCAGTTTAATATAGAATGTGCAATTTTCAGTCGTCCGTGGTCCGTATGTGAGAACACCTTGACTTTTGATCGGCAAGAAAAAAGCAAAGGTTGGGATTATATTTGGGGAAAATTGGTTCATATACATTTTAGAGAAATATTAATGTTTGACAAACACCTTCACAAAACCATTGTAACCAAATTAAGAAAAGTGCAGAATCAAAATCAATCTGAGCCAAATCAGTTCATAACATCTAGAGATACATATTTTAATGTTTAGTTAATTTGTAAGCGATAACTTTCGATGGAAATATGGGATTGTGATTAAACTCGACAAAAGCATTGTAACCTGATTATAATTACCATTTACCATCATTAAAGTGAATACATGTTATATCCAGTAGTCCCCTTTATCTTGCACCAAGGTTTTTTTTATTACGTAGGCTTAGACCAACCGTCAGAAGTATGGTGGCAAAGACGTTACTTAACCCGATGCCTACTAATTTCGTAAATATAAAAGCATTTGCCTGTCAAAACATGCATACTTTTATTCAGTTGAATTGGTAGTTTAGTAAGCAAAGGGAGTAATACATTTCATTAATAATCTCCTCTCAAATGTTTCTCTTTCGCCGTTTTCATATCATTATCGCCACATCAAAAAAGAAAATAAATCGGCTCTTATGTGTGAGTAGCGATACGGAATAGTTAATCCACCCCTTTATCAGTTACAAGGAAGAATATCGAAATCCCTACTAGTTCCATGTACAAGATTTCTAGACAATACATATACAGTAGGGGTTTGTCATGCGAGTTTCGAATTACCACACCCGGGGAAAATAGTTTGTTTTGTTTTGACTTATTAGACAGCATATATGGACCTTTGGTTGGTTCATTCATTGGAGATGTTTTAATACATTTATTACATTTCTGGAAGAATGAATTACCAAAAACCTTCAAACATGTTGTGTCGATGTTAGATCTTTCTGAAAAATGAAACCAGAAGTGTATAACAACTCCCATGTATGGTGCAAGGTCAAGCCCTAGTCATATTTCTTTCTCGGAACGTTCACTAATTCAGGTAGTAAATAATATGTGCAATTTTAGACTCGCGATTCACTGGTTATCCCTAAGAACCAATATCCTATCAAACAACGCCCTACAATTTTTACCCGAGATTTTGACGAAACATTTCCTATTGTCCATACAATTTGTCATGATTTTGTTGAAAAGCTATAAATGAAAATACATGTTAATGAAATCAAACCAATTTGCGCTCATTTCGCGCGTTGCACCGTTCAGTGAAAAATAAGGCAAAAGAAATTTAGGCGAAATTCTAAATCATTTCATTCATCAAGTTTTAATGTAGGTAGACAGCATTGAGTTCACTTTAACAAACTCAATCTCTGTTTAGGCTCAGTAACCACCTACTAGATTAAAATAAATTCTAGATTAAAGACAAATCTCGGATTAAAAAACAAGGGTGTTGTCCGTTAGGCTATTGATCATTGGGTATTGCCCTAACATCTTGACAGGCTACTCTCTTCGACTTTGGTCAAGCGTCTTTCCACTGGTCAGCACCCATTAGGTAAAACATAGCAGCAACTTTTCCTTACATTTAGGCAGTGCATATCCGGAAAGCATGGAATTTTTAAGTACAAACACGATTCTGTTTAACAAACTGCTTTGTTCACATTGCATCACAACTATGATGAATTTGTTATGAGCACTGCAACAAATAAAGCAGCGATCTTTTTCCAGTCTTTCGTATTTTGAAAAAAAAACAATTCACTTCTAAAGCCAACAAGAAGTTCAAAGCATGGTTTTTTTTGTCCCGTTTACAATTTCATTCCTCAAACATACACTACTTATGTTACGTAAAAGCACATAGAGTTTATTTTTTAGTAAATGGTAGAAAAAGTAGTAAATATTGCACATTCTTTTATATTTATGGGATTAAATAAGCTATGGGTGCAAGTTCCTTCTTCCTCGATCAGGTAGCCGACACACATTTTTCGGCGAATGTGTCCAGAAAAATATTTTGCCGGTCGATGAGCTAAGCTCAATCTCAATAAACTTGAACAGAATCGGTCCCAACTCCCAAACAGTGAAAATATCCATTAGGTCCCCACAGGTTCAGTCATTTCTTTCAAAGTAACATTTTCTCCCAGAAGTATTGACACTACATACCCATACATACGAGCGACAACGAAGTGACCTATCAAAACCGGAGGAAGTTTCCATTTACCCCGATAGAATCCTTTACACTCGGGGACGCATGTGGTGCATATTAGCCCTCAAACAAAAGCCATACCGGCAGGCACCAGCGGTACGTAAATACTAAGCATTCTTTGAAAAGACCCCCGTCGTAAAACTTTTAATTACTAAACCTACATATACTACACCATGAGGGAAAGTTCCGTTTCCGGTATGCTTGGGTTTCCTTTGCTCATTTCAAGTTCAAATGAGTTCATTAGACAAAAATCTAAACAGTTTCTAACATGTATATAAGCTCAACCTGCACTTATCATTAAAGTTTCTACTGACGCCATTTCGATTATCTTTAATCTTTAATTACCATAAATTAAAACATGAAAAAGTAAAAGCCGCCGGTTGGTTCTTAGTTTATCCAGAAAGCGTATATGAAAATTTTGCTTATCCAACTTCAATCAATTAGTCTCCGTAGTTGTCGTTTGGGATTAAAAAAATTGATTGTACAAATTAGTTATTATTTTCAAAGCATTTCGTAAAAGGTGGACTCTCGTTTCGGTACACCGCTAAAATGGATATGAGCGTGAGAATATAAGATGACGAGCCAGTTATTCCATCCTTTCCACGCTTTTATATTGGTCCCAAAACATAATAGTTTAGATTCTGACCCATTCAGCGATGGAGGCAATAAATGCAATTTTTTTGCAACGAGGAAAGTTGCTCGAGTTATTTCTGTCCCCCACTTTGTCTAGCTACTTGAGCACTTAAATTTCAGCTTACACTCTCTCGATTCCATTTTTATTTTTGTTGTGACATAAATACCTAAATGTAGTACATGTTTTCTGCATATTATTTCCATATATTACGGGCTAAACTCTTTAGTCATTTACACGCTTAGTAGTTTGACTTGTAGGAATAACATAATAACAAATTTACGCCAGAAAGGATCCTAATCCTATCGTTAGAGCATTGTAAACAAACACACTGAGCTTTTGTGAGTGTTACCTCCTCCAAAGTAAACAGAACGCTTCTCAAAATCTATACTGTTCACAAACCCGTGTCGAGGGGTTCGGAGAGCGACATTCTCTTATGAGATGGATATCTGAGTAGGTATTTTAATGCTGCTGTTCCAAAGTCGCATTCATTTCCCATCATTACTATGAGGCGATACGAAACAAGTCTGAGCTTTTATAAAGTCGACCATCATCACTGCAAAATTTTGAGTTGACACCCAGGAGATTTTTATCAATAGGACTATACACCCAGACTAAATAGTCATTTGACAAGGTTCATGTTCTGTATACACTAGAGAGTTGCAGTGTTGGTGTTCTACTCAATAAATGTGTGTGTCTCCTCAACCATATTATTACTCTCATCTGGATCATTGTTCTTGTAGATTTCATCGCGTGGTACATAAATAACTCGAAGATCATATAGCGCATTTTGCAAAGACTTTCTCGTGCCAACGAATAAACGAGGGAATCAATGCATCCTCAGAAGTCAGAACTCTCTTGGAATGCTACATGCAGTCTAGTTTGGTATAAAGGAAACTTGTCGGTTTGACCAATCGTTTGTGTAGCATTTTACTCGAAGACAAGAATCTTCTTAAGCCTGGATTCATTTGTTTGAATGAGTTTATGTGAAAAGTCCTAGACAATTTGGAATCAACTTGAAAAGAAAATTAAGTGTTTTAAGGAATTCTTTTTGTGTGGGACGACTTTGAATTTTATGGAGGAAAACCAGCATGAAATGTATTAGCATGTCCCGTTTTCGCTATTGCGAATAATAAGGCGTTCGAAAGAAAAAGGTTTCTAGTTTGACGCGACAGCGAGGTGCAGTCATAGTGTCGTGCGTGTCATGTCTTTCCAGCATGCTAACATTTGAAAAGTCAGAGGTTTTGGCATATTCGTCGGATAAATGGAAGGTGAACGATAACTATTGTTATTGGTGTTGTTTCTGGTCATCATCACCCAAAGCCAATTGTTAAAAAAAAGAGTTGCAGTTTTTATTCCTTTTGTTTTCGGACAAACATGGTAAAAGTTATTTGGTGGTGGTGTCGGTTTGATGGTAAAATCATAAAGTTTTTTTTGTTCCTCTGAGAGAAAGCAAAAATAAGGAAAGGAGCCACTGCACTATGGACAAGGACAATGGTGCTGCTGTAGCTGTAGCGTGATTGTGGAAAATTGATGCAGTGAAAAACAAAGTAGGAATAAGCTTGCTGCAAAGAATGAGGGAGCAAGTCCTTGAAAAAAAGTAACGATCACACGAAGTATAAGTAAAGGCGACCATGATATGAATATGATGGTTGAAGGCGAGTTGAGTTAAAGTAAAAGTCAAGGAAAACGTTGCCTTTCTTTTTCTCCCTCTCTCTTTCTCATTTCTCCTTATCCCGTTTGAGCTCTAGGCGGAAGAAAGTAATACAACAACATAATAATAGAAAAAAAATTAACTACCTATGTACAGCTTTCTCTTCATTGCCGCAACGTTTGTTCTCGCCGGAAATCTTCTAGATAGTCTAACCAGAAAAGTAGAGGAATTTGTTATCGCGCTGCTACCAATACGCAAAAAATTACGATAACTGTGTGCCTTCATTTCACATAAATATTTTTAAGTTGCAATTCATGAAGTGGAAGTTGTTTTTATAATTCAAGTGAATAGTGCAGATTTGCAAAGGTTTTAAAAAATCATGATTGGAATTGGGTGAGTTAGCAAACTTCATCATTTTAAATGGAAAGTGAAAGCCGTGAATATTTGGTTAGAAAAGTGCATAAGGATCGAAATCGCTGGATGATGAGGCTGGATACTTCGATAACCATCTATTTTACCACGGATCAGGCAAATCATTCGACATTTCTCGGAGTGATTGGATATCACGAAATTGCATCATTATAAACCTCACAAGCTCAACAAAAGGATTCCTATCGCACTAGCACTTCACAATTTCTTTTTCAATAAAAGTCTGTGTCTGTTCTAAAAAGTCAAGAGTCACAAAAAGGAGGCGGGCCGGGCCAATCAAAACCTGATGATTAATCCGTGCTTTTGTTGTTCCGCTGAAGCAGGCGTTTATATACTTCTCTTTTTTAATCTTGTAAGTACAAATCAGCCAGCGGAAACGATTTTAACCTTTTACTAATAAACTAATTTAGCAGATATCTCATTATTATTATATTTTTCTAGTTATATTTTGCCGGATGCGTCATATTTGGTGTTATATTTTCCGCATGGACCATAACAGTCGCGTTAGAGGACTCATATCCATTAGGTAAGCCTGCAATAGAAATAAAATGCTCGCTTTGATAGAAAGTGTGGGGAGAGCTCGAGCTCGAACTCCATCGTAAAAATATTGGAGCATGGAATTTTAGGCATGATTTGCATGCCTTACTTCAAGTTCAAACCAAAAGAAAACATACTTTACTACCCACTTTTTATGCTTCACACGACATGATGGAAAGTTTGGCATTTTCCGTTGAATTAGGGGAACCAGCTCAGTCACCCATTTATTTCCTTAGGATACCACAATACTAAAAAAAGAAAAGATCATGTCGTATCAAACGGACCAAGTAAAACCTATTCTTTATGTCATGATGTACTCGCTGCCGTCTAATTTTCAAATGAGAAATCCAACAAAGGTTGTTGTTGTCTGTTGTTATTCCTGTCGTTTTCATGAAAGAAACACAACACAGCAGTCTATTTTTTTACGTCACTGCCAAAAATATTTTTTGTCGGTTATTTGTCTTCTTAGCTGAGTTTTTTCCTTGACACAGAACGAAAAACTTTAGAACCGTTAGTATACTGACTTTTGCATAGCTTATTTATGTAGTTAATGGAAAAATGAAGTTTGATGGGTAACATATTGCAGTAAAAATAATTTTTTTCCAACCGTTTGTTTCATGTTTCAGGTTACAGAGCAGTTAATTTAGTGATATGGATCACATTTGTTATATATTTTGCTATTGAGACATTCTTAGGTTCGCATTTACTCTCTGCCGTCAACCGTGTAAGTTTTTAAGTAAATTGATACCGTTTTTTACTACTACTTTAAGTTTTGTAACTTACTAAATCTAAAATACTGAATATCTTGTTTTAGAGTGATAATGCAACCGAATTCCGTCACTGGGTTAAGATTCGAGTGGTCGTACTCTTATTCGTAGCGCCTGTCGTGGTCCTGCACGCTTACATTCATTATGGCATCCTCGAGATTTTCGTGATTTGCGTTGTGACCATCTACCAAATTTATTATATCTGGGTCGTGCAGTACTACGCTTACGAGCTTGATATCGAGCTGGAATCCGACTCTACTGGAATCGGAGATGGGAGTAAGGCTTGCTGATGAAACTAATATTCATTTCCTTTTATTTTCTTCCTTGTTCACTTTACCCCAGTATTTTTTCCATTGGCCTTTATGGTCCTCCATATTATTCCATTCCTTTTGTCTACTTGGAGTCGTCATTATCATAGTTTTCAGTTTTATAGTGAGTACGAATCCAACCATGCTGCAACAGCGATGGTGATGATAAGGACGACAATCAACCAGCCAGAGCCACTTCCACTTACGGAAATTTTTCTGTTTCTCTCCTGTTTTCACTCCTCTTCTCCTCCTTTCCATTTTATCGCAGATATTCATTTTTGATATATGATCATTATAGGGAACAATCATTACTTCCATCTTTGTAAGTCAAACATGAAAGCAATATTTAACATTTAATTTTTGTGCGTGACACACAGAACGCATCTTATTTTCTGCTCAGCACCACCGTAAACAATAATTTAGTACTTTTGACTAATGAGATCAGTTACATATGAGATAGATGAAACATGAAACTCTATTTTTACTGAATAATCTTAAAAAGGATAAAATTCTAAACTAAAAACAATCTTATGCAAAGAATCTTCAAGCAAGCCATACACAGCGGTAAATAAGTACACAAAAGTTAAAAAATAATCATCTTGGAGAAAATTAATTAGTATATAGTATGTAGTCTAAATTATCAACTTATGGAAATTAGAACGTGCCTCTATTAAATCAGACATTAAGATTTAAATTAATGGCACGCAAGGGTATATCGCAATATATTGCAAAACTGATGTTTGCCCAGAAATGATAATATTTGATATATAATTACAATTAGAAGTAAGATTTTCACCTTACAAAACTAAATTATAGATTATTGAAACTATAAATATCTCTAGTAAAGCCTTTATAAATGTTTATATAAGAAAACAGTGATAATTATTTAGGTTATTGAATAATCTTTATGCATGAGGGGAAACTAACCACGGTATGAAACTATACTAATTAAGTAACGAATTGATTACATTTAGTGGAATTGATCATTCATTACATGATAAATATCTATATACAAAAATAATATTTAGACGCCAGGAATTCGCAGGAAGGGGAATTTCGCACAATAAATCCGACCTACATAAATTGAGCGCCCAAAAGTGGGGTCCACGTTTCAATGCATCAACTCAAGCTTACAAGTGGAATGTAAACTCTTGCATATCATTAAAATATACCTAGAAAAATTACATTTTTATAGTTAACCATCTTTTAGAATACTACTGATATTATTGTGTAACTTAATTATGAGAAACCTGAATAGCTTTAAAAACTGTAAGAAAGACATTCAGAGATGAAATGAATACCACATGTGCTTTAACAAAAACTATCATAAATTTTCAATAGTATTTTCATAATGACTAAATCGCACTGAAAAACACAAAGAAAAATGATATTAAATGAAAGTAGACCTTCTCTTCGTGTCACATATATTTATGCATTCACTTTCAACCTTTTCATTTCATTTTTTTTCTCTAAAAATGTTATCTTCGTATTTATCTTTTTCTTATACTATAAAGTAGTGCAGTGTTCTATCTTATTCCAATTTATATCACCTTTTGTGTTCGTTGCATTCACATGAATGGCAAATGTAAACTAAACCAAATTGTTTGTGGTTCAATCGGTTAAAGTTTGGAGCACATTTGATAGGGAAGAATAAATCCTTTTTATTTGATCATGTTATTGATTCCTTCAGATACTAATATTTTAACCTAGCCCGACCACACTTTTCCATGCCTTAATGATGAGCTATTTTAATTTGAAAGTCATTGTGTGTGTATGCTGTAAATTTGAAAATATTTTATGATGTCCAACAATAGTAAAAACTTAAGTGTAACCGAATTTTGTTTTTTTATTGAAAATAAGTTATGTACCAGTATTACAATAAAAAACTCCGTCACTGAAAGTTTATGTCACTGAAAGACAAAAGTAAAGAGAACTAACGTTTTGGTTTGCCCACCAGGGAACCCTTCTGGTTGGTTTTACTTTTCGAAACAAAGTATGATTCATCACCACTGGCAAGGCCACCCGACCCACCTGGAGCTCCAGGTTGCCCTGAATCTCCACCTCTCCCTCCAAGGCCTCCCGCTGCTCCTCCTCCTTTTCCTCCATCACCTCCTTTTCCAGGACCTCCAGCCCCTCCAGGAGCGCCATCAGCCCCAGGTTTTCCCCCTCCCGCTCCAGGAGCCCCAGGACTTCCTGGTGCACCGCCAGAACCACCCCCTTTTCCTCCAGCACCTCCTTTACCTGGTCCACCATCACCACCTGGGCTTCCAGCAGCTCCTCCTGGTCCCCCAGCTCCGCCTTTTGATCCACCTCCAGGACCTCCAGCTCCTCCTTTTCCGACACCGCCTCCCCCACCTCCTCCTCCCCCT
>JAANSQ010000622.1:0-20962 GCA_036850885.1 Lepidocyrtinus dapeste | reverse complement strand
TATACTTGATATGGATAACAAAGAGCAGAAACCACACAGTTGCAATCCAATCCAAGAATATATTTTGTGTAGGGAAAGGGGAACCTTCCTAGGGATTTTTGCCTTGCGGAATTTTGCCTTTATGGAACTAATGTAGGTACGTAAGAAATTTCGGCATTCTGAAAAATTCCCTTAACGGATTTTTACCATTAAGGAATTTTGCCACTGGATTTTTGCTATTATGGAACTTAGCCTTCATAAACTTTGGATTTTTATAAAATAGGTATAATAGAAATAGGATACCTAGAATTTATTTGGTTGGAATCATATTGTAACTACATGAGATTGGATAAACTATGGACAGCAGGAAAACTATATGATAGTTTTTTCCATGTTATGTGAGCTTAAATTTTCCAGAAACACAAAATTCCTTAAAGGCAAAATTCTGCAAGGCAAAAATCCCGAATGTAAAATTCCTACACCCTTTTGTGTATTCCTGCAACAGCACTAACTTCAGTAAGACTATATAGTCACTCATTAGAATGTCACAGATGTATAGTGCTCGCTGCTTCAGTGCGCTTTGATCTCATGTTGCCATGATAATGACGCTTTGTTTAATAATTATCGATCCGATCGGTAGCTCACGACGAGTCCTCACACATAAATTGCTTCCTTATGTAAACTTACGTCTCTATTTTTGTACTTATGTAAGGACACCACTTTTTATTTTATATCATAATGGTGGTGATGCTACGAATAATAAATATCTGTAGGTATTTTAGCATATTAGATTCAAACTTAAAAACTTAAAAATACAATTGGGATTTGGAATAATGCATATGCTAATCATGTGCTGTGCCCTTATTCGCACAATCGCAGTTTCAAAACTTGCAGAAAAAATACATACATCAAAAAACATTTTTATGCATTCAGGATTTTACAATATGAATACATTATGAATGGTTCAAATGCGAATGAATATGTAGATTCTCTACGGGATCTAGGTTTGTTAAGGAATGTTGTAATGTAAGACAAAAGGTGACACTTGGCTCGTATAAAAATGGGTGATACTGGAATCTAAATATCTATAGCGTGCAGTTATAAAACAGCCTTTGTTTTTCCTTTTGACGTAATCCCACCCGATCAAAAAAAAATTAACACTGTAACAATAAAAAAAAACTTGATAGGGCAACTAAAAAAACTATTTTTAACTGAGAATACGCCTCCCTGTAGCCTATTGTTTAAAATTTGCAACTCTACCAAGTTAATTACTGATGAGGCTGTATCAATAAAAATTGTTTTTTCATAAACAGCAAAAAATTAGGAAGATCCCAAAAAGAGCAACTCTTTGAGGCAAAGTATCAAGTTGATTTTTATTACGCGGTTGATGACAAGTCATGAGGATTTCTTTTTGAGGTTTGAGTGACCAGGTAGGGACTGTAATTAAATGAATCAATAACCCTTCCTTATCAACCAGACCAGCGTTTTAAAACACCAACGTTAGGTACGCTTTGTATTCAAGTTAACAGCAAATTTTTTAACAACGGTTAGTAATCATGATCATGTAAACCTTGGTCTAGAAACTGCGCGGTTATGATGACGATAGTGATGATCATGATGATAAAAAGTACAATCATGAATCATGACGGTTAGCAGTTTGCGTTGATGGAAATGAAACGTTGAGCGTACACTATAAGGTAAAGGGCGACTCAAGATTTAACATGCATACATTAATATGAGTGGTTTAGTTAGCGGTCATAACATTGATAATCGAGAGACTCTACACGATTGAGTAACGGCATTAATTATAGCTGATGAGGGAACTTCTGACTCATTAAGATCATGATACACGTATTAAGTACGAAGTTGTATAAACTGAAACTGATAGTTTACTTCCGCTCAGATAAGTAACTTTTGGACAAAAAGTAGATCCTTCTTACGCAAAAAGTAAATTAATTTTATTGTTGATCAGTCCAAAACGGATATTAAACAATAAATGCTAAACCATGTTTCATAGGGATTTCTACAGGAACATCTTTGTCAAAGACAGGAACTACGTCTGTAGTGATTTCCTTCCTTCAGTATTGACGTCTGTGTTGATTAGAAGATGACTTGTTGACTGCCAAACTTAAAAACAATCGAAAACATTATTTGTTGAAGGTTCACCCTGTGTACATCTGTAAATTATTTTGCAGCTACTATTTTCTTCAACAACATGCGGTGCACCACAGAACATTAAAATTAATCACTACAAATGCGCAAGAAGTTCAAAGGGAATATCCCATGAATAAAATTTAAAAACGTAAGAGCAAAACTCCAAATTGCATCTATAAACCGCACGGTTGACTTAAGCTGATGATTCACTTAAAATGAAAATAAAAAGAGCATATTGTTGCGCAAGCTATATAGTATTGCTCATAACCTACGTCCCATTTACTGGATAAAACGATGCCTTCTCATAATTTTCATCTTTCCACTGGATGAATTTATATAATAATTACAGTCGCAGTAAACATTACCCCATACACTTTTCCTTAATTGTTACAAAGTGTGACGCAGAATTGGCCACAGAACCATCTTGCATTACGAAACTAGAAGAAGTTAACATTCCCTCGTATAAAACTTACATGAATTCCTCTTCCTTTCATCATTTAAACTTTGGCAAAGGAACAAAGACTTTTGTTACCTGTTTAGGCGTAGGCTCTATAAAAAAAGAAGTTACTTACGCGTTGGACACTATCACTCACCTGCGTACCTCAGGCGTACGCCAGCCACACGAGCATATTTTATTAGGTACTCTCGCCGCTAGTATAATACTTAGTAATGGTGGCTTCAAAACGTTCATAACTTGTTGGCCAGTGATTCCTTTCGCATCTTCTTCAACTGACTTATCGACCTTACACTCTAGCTCTAATGTCAATTTTTAGATTGAATCTGGCTAGTAGTGCTTTAACGAGCTGTAATACCACCATCCGATTTCGCGTGAAGTGCTAGAAATAAATTTAGCTATTTCCCGTGAGGTGTGATGTATGACGAGTGTCTCCTTACTCGAAAAATTTATACAGGTAAAATCAATCAGTTTTGTAGTAACAAGAATTAGCTAAGAGGAATATTAAACAAATAATTTTTTTTACGACTTTTCCATATGCATAAAGCTAACAATCATCGGCGCGTACAGAAAAGAACCATCTGCCTGTGTAACGTCGCAGAAGGGAAAGGATAGAAGAGCGATTTTGTCAAAGCCGGACCTAAGCCTGAAGTGAACCTTAGCAAAAAAATTGCTTACTGCAACAACCCATGTTAGTTAATGTGATTTTAAAAATTGACGCTATTCAATATTCATCAAAATTTTACGCGAAGGACTGTCAGAGTGTGAGTGTGGTACACTTGATTTAGCGGAGGTACAAGCTTCTAAAAGCGCTTTTAAATTTTTTGTAACGCTCTCACATCCTCATAGTCAAAGAGGACTGTGGTGGTGACCAAATAAAATCATAAGAAAAAAGCAAGAGCGAAGGGAGAGGGGTGCACTACTGTTCAAGTGAGCAATATTCTAAACCATTCTTAAAATAGATATTTGGACAGTCGTTTGTTTGTCTCATCATCATCAGTTTCCTTATCTTCACAAGTGGTCTCAGGAACAGAGCCTGTATGCATTGAAGGTACGTCTCTGAACATTTTCTCCTTGGATTGGTTAACCTGAAGTAGCTATAGTGCGTACAAGGAGCTAATACCAATAATAGAATCGCTGTTTAGACTAAAGACCCTTCTTGTGTATTCAACCCGCGAGTGTCCTTTCTAAAAAAAATTAAGGATATATATTTGGTAAATGTTCAACCCCTATTAAAAAGGTTGACAGTGTTGAAAAATCCTTCAAAGAGTTAATTCACGATGAGTTCTGCTGTAGAAAATACGTACTTAAATTTCACATCCCCGAACATCTCTTCCATTACTGGCATCCAGAGGATTCCAAGTGACTTGGAGGATGATTGGGAGTTGGAAGATCCGCCACAGTTTTTACCCTACGCTTTCGAAAATTTCGATAGAAAATGGTGGCTAAAGTTCGCTCGTGCCAATTGGCATTTATCAGTGACCGCTGCGGTGTTATATATTATCGCAATCTTTGGAATACAGGCTTTTATGCGTAACCGTCCAGCGTTTCAGTTGAAGAAAGCGTTGTTTGTTTGGAACGGAGCTTTGGGAATTTTCTCTATCATTGGATTCATCAGATTCGTACCGGAATTTACGTATGTTCTTTATGAGAACGGTGTTCACGGTAGTTTGTGTAGACGTGAAGGGCTCAACACGCCGTTGGCTTATTGGTCGTAAGTTACTCAAAAAACATTAATTTTATGCATTGCATAGCCTATGTATAAATATTTAGGTACTTTATGCATTCCTTCGCTGTGTGCATGTACGATGACGAATACATGCCATGGCTAATTATAAATGTTTTTTATAGATGAGGCTTTATAAATATTTGCAGACTTTTATTCACACTTTCAAAATTTGTGGAACTTGGTGACACAATCTTCATCGTGCTAAGGAAAAGACCGTTGGTGTTTTTGCAATGGTATCATCATGCAATTACGTTGAATGCGTGAGTTATTTATTAAACGTGTCAATGCTTAAAATACATACTTGCTAAAATATGCAAAGATTCTTAGACTCTAATTATATTGCTTTTGACAAATTATTAAAATAGCGCCTGGAACATGGTTCCATACCTTGAGCCTATCTCCCGGTGGTAAGACCATATACTTTCAAGTGACAAGTATTCTTTAGGGATGGAAGATAATATTTTTTTTTATTACATTCCTTAGGTACGCTTTCATGAACTATGGAGTCCATTCAATGATGTAACTTATCCCTAAATTTTATTTAATTATTATTATCTGGCTGAAAGCGATTCAAAAAGAGCGTCAGGTACACACATCAAAGCTTCTTGAAAATTAGTTCTGGATTTAACTTCCAGCAGAACGTGATTCAAAGTTTTAAAATCCCTTCCTTCCTTTTGATACTGAAATGAAATTAAAAGTATATCAGAAAAATGATGTATGTATCACATTTTGCTCAAGACGTTTTCAGCCAACCTACATCATGATTCATTCCTTTGATTTAATTTATCTTGTATTATTTTTGGTCCAAAGGTACCCCTACTTCTCCTTAAAGGTTAGTAATTATATAACTAATTAATCCATGCGTACAATACGTCTGAGTCTTGTAATTTCGTAATTTGTACATACATAATGTCTAGCCATGCATTACTTTTTCCTACGCTTTTCCAATAATATCGCAATTCTATTGGCTACCTTTTTCTTACAAATAATTTGCCCCTAACCTTTAAGATTTTTTCAATACTAAGGTCCCCTTTAATTTTCTAGTCTAGATTAATTGCTTATCATTAGAAAAGCAGGTGTAGCAAGTTATCTGATGCTACTACAGCACCTGCCTAAAGAAAGAGGAAAAAATTATAGACATTTTTGTATTTAACGATTTCATTTTTGAAAAATCTCTTTACTATTTGCAGGCAATTGACGTCCACATTCCCAAAAGGATCGCGAATTGCATCACAATTGCTCAACTATCTCAGATGATTATTGGTCTAACCATAAACATTTACACGATTCTTGTTATCAGTAAGTGTATTTTTACGAGTTTGCATCTCTAGACGCTATGTAATCTCGCTTTTGGGTTGCTCATTTTAATGAAGTTTTGTTGGTGTGTCTTGTCACTACAAATGTAGAGGTAATGAGTAGGTATAGATTCAGGACAAGTACCTATAAGTATACCTCATGAAGAAGGCACCGACCACACACATTTTTTAAAAATTACATGTATTTGATAAACATTTTTTTGAAAGGAACTATACATGCTTTGCAATTAATTCACATCCGCCATCCTCTTTCTTCGCCTTCCTAGTTCATTGAGGAAATTTTAATATATTTTTTGCAGGTACTGGCAGTGGAGATTGCATACGTCATCCCAGCAGTATTAAGATGTTTCTCACCGTTTACGGATCCTTTACGCTTTTATTCGGGGAGCTACTGTACAAAGCCATGTTTGCAGCGAACAAAAAGCAAGCCAAGGCAGACTAGAGAAACTTTTTTAAAATTTGTAAAGAAAAATATTAAGTCTATAGGGAATTCAAGTTTTCTTCATTGTTACTAAATTGCATTCTTTGGTGGGAGGTTTTTCTATAGCTTGTAAGCGGGTTACTTAAATATGCGACTGGAGATTTTTAATATGATTCTACTGTAGTGCTTTAACTATTTTGAGAAATTTTTCATACGTTAATGACAAAAAGTTCCTTGTTTTTTCCGACATTTTCATTTTGTACTGTCTTTTCTGACGTTCTTTATATTTTTGTTGAGTAATTCCTGGTCTGTGATACACGAAACTTAGAGGCGGTTAAGCGTCTTCATTGTAGGTAGATAATTGTAAAGGATAACGCATGAGATATTTTGTAAAAGTGTAATCTAAATGTATACGAGTGTAATTACATGTACATGAAATCCTTTTTTGACTTGTTTTAAGCAATAAAAACTCGAAATATTTGTTTAAATTTTGGAGGTTTCTCTTTCTTTTACCACAAAACTAGGGATTCTCTTTTCCTGAAATTATGCGGTTGTTTAATTCGCATTCATAAAATTGGTCCAATATCTATGCATCAAATACGCGGAAACATAAAAAAATATTCTGTTATAGTATTTTTTGGAATCTTTAATTGACTTCAAATCACTGGAATTTTTAAACTTCTGGAGTAATTCATAAGTATTGCGCAACCTTGATGCTTTTATACGCAGCTTTCAACGACACGAATAAATCATCCAAGAACGATTCTCAGCTCGTAAACGTGGACACAAATTATGTTAGGTATAATTTACTACCTTCGGTTGCCTTTCATTCATTAACTTGGACTACCTTGAATCATGTAGGAAGTATAGCTATATACTTGCAATTGCATACTATATCATTTGAACTTGATAAGGTTCTTCCCCTTAAACTCATGGAGCAGTTTCTCTAAAGTATGGAAAAATTGATGTTGATTTTGATCCATTGATTTGAACATGAAAATTATGTCCCTATTCCAAATTCGGGCTTGTGGGATACCGAAAAACTAGATTATATCTAGTAGAGCATGTGTAACAAGTGTTACTCACATAACTCACGATGCAATTCAACTTGGCAAGAATCTTTCTTCTGCATATATTTTATTGCATAGCTAAAGATTTTTTTTTTTGTACATTAACCTTTCTCGCTAGCTAGTTGACAATGAGATCCCTGTGTACAGCAACCTCGAAGTACAGCAAGTTCAAATGATAAAATCGATGTGGCCTTTTGAATGTCATGCATTTTTTGAGCTGATGCTACCACACAATGGCCATACATTACAGATAAACTTACAGTTCATTTTGTTTGTAACTTTTCAATGTCAATCCATTCAACTGCCATCCGGAATCAGACTACTGTGTTGTTACTGTAGCTGCGAATCTTCATAGCTGGTGTAGTATTACATACTCAAAAATATGCCGACCTTCTCGTAGCGTTACACATTTTTCAGCTCGCCATCGTAAAATGCTCTGGTCAAAAAATGCTCCTTTTGGCTTTTTTCAATAATGTTATTTTTAGGTTATTCATCAAAGTACTTGAGACCTAGAAAGGTATTGTAATTGTACGAGTTAGTACCCTTTAAAGATCCTTATGGATGCTAGCCATAAGCATTCCTCGCGGGTGAGACGGTAGACGGAAGTGCCTGTTTTAAGAAAATGGGATGATGGGATGAATGAACCCAGGATAAACACTTACCTTGAGTAAGATTACTGATTGGAACACCCTTGAAAACGGACTCTATGACTGGAACCTGGGTACCCTCTCACCTTTTGCAACACCTTATGGAAACTCTCCGGATCATTCTTCTAAAGAATATAGGAATTTTAAAAACATTTCTCCTTGAGCTTTGCTCCCAAAGGTAAGATGACCTTGGATCTGTAAATGGCTCGCTGGATGACTGAAAGCCTCCATTGGTCGTTGACTGGCCTACCAACATGATAATCATTTGGCACGTTATGTATGTAAGTATCGTAATGCCATTAGCCTTAAGGTGATTGGGTCTGTCCAAAGATCACCGTGAATTTTAATTTTCTTACAGGTTAAAACTTTTCCTTTCTGCGTTTTGGGTTGTTAATCAATGAAGACAGTTGACATTGCTACAAGGTCGTGCCTTAATTGTTGGTTGTTAATGCGGTACAGCAATATAGCATTCCTTGGACTATTGTTCGATTGCCCTAAAATTAGAGAACTCGCACCTTAATCTTGAAAAAATAGCCAGCATTACTTGACTAAAATAACAACTAACATTTTTTACACGTATGAATTTTTCTTAATGAAGCTAATCAGTAAGAAAATACCTAGATTGCTTAAGTAAATATTGCCTCCAGAAAGTTAATGAATTTCTGCAGAGTCCTTTTCAAACTATTACAACCAATTAAATTCCTATGTATTTTTAAGAAAATATCAACACATTAAATTCTCTGTAAAGTTAATTACATTAACGGGTAAACATTCATGGTTCGACTTAAGCCACTTTAAATCAATTTTACTTTAAATGAATAAACACGGAAATGAGTTGATTAAGGAAAATGACTATGTAAAATCTTTTAATTAAGTTTTAAAAATGCATTGCTTAAGTCATATATGGCATTTTACTTCCAGTAATGAGTTCTTATGATTCTGTCCCGTTTCAAACCTCAATTCAATTTTCACTTCCTTTTATGCATCATAAATGTTGTCGTGAGAATAAGGTTATTGATCCAGTTTTCATAAAAATTCCGGATAAAGTTCAGAGAAAATGTAGAAAGAGCTTAGCTTTCCCCCGCACTTTCTTCCAAAATCCTTTCCAGAGCACAGTTACAACATTTCACAGATGACATTCCCTACCACGTAGCATTGCAAGAGAAAGAAAACAACAAAAGTCAACATCTTGAGCAACATATTTTCACGAAACTTCCGATCATACACTCCTTTCCTGAAGTAGAGACCTTAAGGAGGTAGAATGTTAAATAATAACACTACGACAGAAAATTTTGTTCGTTGGAAATATCAAGATCCTCCAAGATTTCACCCATTTTGGTTCGAGAAAATAGACTACGATTGGTGGAAGCAATATGGCGCAATCAACTGGAAGTATTCGTTCTACGTAGGTTTCTTGTATCTTGTGGTAATATTCGCGTTGCAACATTGGATGAAGAGTCGAGAAGCGTTTAAACCAACAAAAAGCCTCATTTTATGGAACCTCTGCTTGGGAATTTTTTCCATGTTTGGTGCCTTTCGTACTGGACAGGAATTACTAGAGGTTATGCAGCTTCCCAATGGTTTACACAAATCCATTTGTCAGCGGTAAGTCATTTTAACCGAATTAACGCAATCTGAAATGGCATATCTAATCCGCTTTAATATGGTTTAATTAGTGCCGGACTTAACCCTCCAGGTAAGGGAATTTCTTTGACCTTTCTTTCTTCTAAAAATTACATCATAATAACCAGATCAATCAATCAAACCAAAGCATTTTTGTCCAAATGATTTGTTAATCTTTATTAGCGGCCTTCTATTCAATCGCATTCGCCTTATCAAAATATATCGAGCTTGGTGACACGGTGTTTATTGTCCTTCGGAAGCAGCGTTTAGTGTTCATTCAATGGTTAGGATTAACAGCTCTAGTAACATAATTTTTACATATGCAACATTGCTCAAGAATCATAACTCATTAGAGCTTCTTTGTCTTTCCAAAGGTATCATCATTTCGCTACCCTTATTCTTGCATGGCAGGTAATTCCAGCGAGTCTGCTCACGAAAACCTCATTTATAATTCCATTAATGCTTTTTCATTCAATGTGAGCGTGATGAAGGGAGTGCTTTTTGAGAGCAGACATATTATATTCTTTGTCTTGGGCTTTTTACTAAGCCACTGTAAATATGATGTTTTTCAGCCAGGCAAAGCCCCATGCTCATTTAATTTTTGAATTGAATTATGTCTCATGTTTTATCACTATTAATAAATTTTGCTTTGTATCAATTAGGTCATGCCATTCAGCGAACCCATCTTTCGAATATATGGAGTTATGAACTATTCGGTGCATTCTATTTTATATCCGTATTTTGCTCTGAGAGTATGTACATCAATCACATGTTTCTCCTTTCACATGTTCATTTAATTATGAAAGTAAATTACGTAATGAATTTTCTAGGTACTGAAAGTCATACATTCCACACATAATACCGGTATTTATCACAAGTTGTCAGCTACTGCAGATGATTATTGGCGTAGGAATCAACGTATACTCCATGCACGTATTAAGTACGGTTTTAATACACTTTTCCGTATAAAAAGTAATTATATTTTGAAATCGGATTTCAATGGTCTTTTTCGGAATTCCTGAATTTGTATTAGACTCATATGGACCCGATTCTTGCGCCCGTCATCCTGACAGCATCAAATGGATTGGAGGTGTATACGCATCTTTCATGATTCTATTTGCTCACCTCTTCTATGAACGTTATCTTTCAAAAAAGGAAAAGACGATGTAAACTTAAGTATAAATCTATTCTAGTATTTATGCACAACGTACAACTACCAAGATAATACAAAATTCGATGATGAATTTGTGCACAATTCAGTAACAAAGATGATAAATAAAGTATTATCTATATTTGCAACGATCCTATACCTTGTGAACTTTGTTGTTTTTACTTAATTGACCAACTCCTTCTTTCATTTAAGAAGATCTATAGACATTGGCTACTACAATGCCCAAGCGAAAATTTTCAACCTTGGAAGTGGGTGCCATCTGTCATAATCCAAACTAAAGTCAGTTCCATAAACACAGCAGAAAGAAACTAAACTTAGTCGCGATCCGATTTTCGGCCACCCAATTTCATTGATTTTAAAAAAGTTTTTCAGTTTACGTATAATCCAGCTTTTATTGTCGGATATTATTAGTTTGTAGATGAAGAAGTGCTGATGAACTGTGATAAGTTTGAAAGCTTGACTATCTAATAATATTCATTCCCCTTAAATCGTCGAAACATTATGTACTAATTTTACTTCAAACAAAAATTCATGAGTTACATGGGTTGGATGGGTTGATTGGAAGTAATATGTTATTTAGGGGTAAAATAGAAACAAAGGTGAATTTTATCCAGCTTACTTATTAAGTACTCTTATGGTCATTCTCTATTTACCCCACTTTCAACCAATGTACGTAATTTGCAACTCTTTCTAGGAATAAAGTATCTTTGACCATTATTATCATTGGGATTTCCATTTAACTTACCATACCGTTAAAATAAATCTTCTATAAACCACTACTATAGTGTCAATATCATACAATTGCAAACGTTTGTATCTGTATCACTGGCCAAACCTTTATAGTGTGGTTTGTGTCCATCATGAACTCGTCTAACTTTCAATATTCCAACGTAATTAAAAACTAAGTTTTGGTTAAAACCACTTTTCCATCTTCTGCCTTTGACTTGGCAGGAGTTCTGCGAAAATTCATGGAAACCAGTACCTACTTGGATCTACTTTCCAACCGGTGGGTTTATTTTATTACTAAAGCTTTGGGCGAGTAAAAACTCTTACCAAAGTACGGATACCTTTGGTTTAATCATTTACAGTTGGCCAAGAAGAACGGAAAGAAACAGCATAAATTTTGGACTCCATGATAAGTTAGCATCACGTTTAGTCCGTTGGTCACGTTGCGATTTGCAAAATTTCCACAATATGTTTAGGAAGGTCGTGCAAGTCTAATATGCTGGTCTGTAGGAAGATGTCAAATTATTTATTTGTAATCAAATTTTCCTATGGGCAAGGGTGGACTTTCAAAGTTTAATGTTCGAAAGTTACACTAATAAAATCCTAAAATACCCCGTCCACCAACAAAATGTTAGGTTTTGGTCCTAATCAAAGTATAATTTCACAAGCATGTTCACTATAATTCCCAATTAAAAAGATTTTTTAAACTTTCAATGTAGTGGTCTTTATGGTAGGCTCAAGCAAACTTTACATTAAGTCCACAGTCCACGTACGACATGTCTCCGGCACGTTTTTTTTAATCTGAAGAAAAAAATTCAACGCCAAACTACTTTTTTTGAACATCCCACGCTCAGATAAAGTCCAGACGTTTACCAATGACTGCTTCTTCGAAACTGAAACTTTTTTTTGGATAACCACTTTCTCCAGGAAATATTAAGTTAAAGGTTAGACTGTTTGTGAAGTTTGGTCCCAGTTCCAATTACTCTTGCAATTTCTACGGAATATATGTAAAGGATTTTCATGATTATGCTTTGATCTTCAGTTTTAATCAAAGCTACATTGCCACTAGATTCAGCAATTAAGACCAGGAAAAGTTGAATAAAATTTGATCGAACGTCTGAATGAATCGCAAAATCGAGATCATTAATATTTTTATCAATATTGCAGCGCCCAAGTAAGATTAAAATAAAATACAAGATTACATGTTCTTTAGTTAACGTTCTCCTTCTTTTTTATTAATTTTCAGGCCTTTTCCACACAAACTCCCACAAATAATCTTTTTATGATCACCATCATCATATTAAGAAATAGTTTAAACATTTTTATATATTACGGGTACGTATAAGTTACATACTTTTTTGAGTTGTACAGTAAAACACTACTACCTACAACTTCTTCCCTTTGTGTTGCGTTAATACAACATAACATTGTTTTCCTATGTCTATTGATTATTCATTTATTATCATCAATTCGTTACATTTATTAATTTGCACAGAGAGCATTTTTTTCATTTCCATTGCGAACCTTACATCCTTCCATAAATTCATCTTTTCAATTCCGCCCATCTTTTCATGAGCATAATTATATTTTCTAAAGAGACATACTCATCAGGACTTGCCAGGCCACAAATAAACTAAATTCCAATCGTTTCCCACAAAATATATTGTTTCACATTTACTCCAACAAAATACAAATTCTTAGGCATTTCAATAATTCATTTTTTAATTTGAGTGTATATTTAAAGTTTTAGGGATGAACCAATACATACAGAAACCTATCTGAGGGCGTCGGTGGGTTTTATGAATCGAAAACCTTACTATATATTTCTGATACGTCTCTGCATACTAAAAGGTAGATAAAAATTACCCAACAATTCTGCCCACAATTAGTTTTAAAACGTTGACCTATAAATGGAAGAGCATTTTATTCTGCCAGGTTGTGCACCCTGAAACCTACTCTGGTTTTTTAAAATATTTATCATATCGTTTCAACCTAGTACAGTAGTCGCTCTGTCCATAGTTAACATCCAATCCTTCATCATCACATTTCGAAATTAATTATGATTATGTGCACAATGACCATCGTGCGACTGCAAAATTTGCGAGAGAATATGATAGGTGTTATGAATGATATTAATCCAGATAGTAATAAGAACACAATCTATCAATTAAATTCCTCCTAAACAAAATCAGCTATACACAATTTCATACTGTAACATTTACTTTAATAAACAGGTTACATGATATTTAAGTTGATGTAATTTTCGAAAACGCGCTGGAGAAAAAGATAAACAAAAGAGGCATGATAAAACTAAAATGTATGAAATCATCTCGAGATGTAGACTAGGTAAAATATATTCAACTATAATACGAATGTAAATTAAATACACAGCTCTAAATCGCACTAGATATGGACAATAAAACTATACTTAGCGAATAAAAATTATTTCTATTACATACTTACACTTTTTCGTACAGAACAATTAAATTAAACTCATCAAGACAAGGCAAAGCCTGAAATACAAGAAATTAACACAACCAGACCGTACTTGGAAACCACTACTGAGGTTTGTAATATAAACAAAATCAAAAAATGCGTTGGCCACGAATTTAATCTAACTAGCAACTGGGTTTTTACCCAAGTCAACTAGAATCCATCAGAAAAAAAAAACAAGCAAGCTGGTAAGACACTCTAAGATCCATAGAAAATCTCAAAAATGTGATCTTATAGCAAAAGAGGTACACAGAAACTTTAAAAATGAAAAAAACGGAAGACGTATCGCCATTATCACACTCAATAAAATAAACTGCCACAGTCTTTTCTGACAGTTTTCACGGTGTCCTTTCAGCCGTAATGATTTTTATTTAGTCTACAATAACGGATTTTTATAAATAAGACGATAATGTATTACTGGTAAAAGTGACTGACTAACAATAAGGTTACTTCTACCAAATGATTAATTAAGGATTAGCTAAAGATTACTCTAGATTCTACTCTGGCTTAGCTGCGAACTGAAGCATAAAAATTGACTTGATTTCATTCATTCATAGAACAACACATCATATCATACCCATATTCTTGGTCTTGTTCTAACACACTCGGTCTTTCCAATTTTTGATGAACTAACGTTCCATTTGTCATGTTACATTTTAATGGCACAGAAATCGACTAAATACCTACTACAGGTAATATTTCCTACACTAACGATTCGCCTCGGAAAACATTTGTTTTTAGTAGAAAAGTTACCGTACAAAATAATCCTGACCTCATTCAATTCAGATACAATTTATCTATAAAAAATCCTACCATGTACAGTTTGGCTTGCACTCATTCTACATTTCCTTCTTTAAATATCTCTGTATAGGGTTATCCATATCAATACATAGAAAAGACGACACTAACGTGGGTAAATTCACAAAATACGAATCATCATGTCTCCTATGAAAAAGTATCTTTTTAGTAGAGTTCGGTTTCGTGTGAATTCTTCTTTACATTCCTACAGAATTGAACGGAAAAACGCCAGCGAATGACGTGACATGCTTTCTTCTCCTGCATTTTACAACCAGGCGACCACCAACGATCATTTGAAATTGCTTTTTCTCTACAGTGACATGACAGAACAAGGTCATGTCTTCGTGCGTGTCAATTTGTGAAAACAGAACAAATGAATTCGATTTGAGTACAATACACACCGTAAAAAAATGATGAGATCTTTTCCCCCAGAAAAGGATAATTTTCTCTCAATCTACAATTCATTCAGTTTGCGCTATACTTTTCATTTATTTTTAAACAGTTTGGATGGGAAAATCAGCTTTATGGTTCTTCTCGAGTTGATCGAGGGCTCTTTCGACTTGAACATTAAATAGAATGGCAAATACAGAACATTCCTAAAAGGTGGCTTCATGGCCGGCAAGTGTAAACAAATTAGTTCCTTCATCAGCAGTCAGTGGTGGCCCGGCTGGATTCGATCTGCTTTCCACTACTATCACTTTATCTTCCCTGTAAAAGAATAAATTAGACAGATTGATTGAATGCCCACTGCTACGCGAAACCTTTCTTTACTTTCTCCACAAAACTAAAAAATCTCACGCAACACACAGACTAAATTTCTCAAACTGAAATAAAAATTTGCAAAGCAAGTTAAAAAAGGAATAAAACAGCCCAATTATCGTTAAAAGCAAAATAAAACTAATCACATATTTATTGTGCGAAGGCATAAAGTTCCTTGATTCAGGTACAGTGATTAACCGTAAGGTACATGTCATTTGTCATCAAGCGTTTTTAAAGATACCACAAAAATTTGAAAACAAAAAAATTTGCATTTTCCCGCATGCATCGTAGTTCACATTACCCCATCACAACAAATCACGCATATCAAAAGCGTTATGAAGTGTACGCAACAGAGAAAGATTTCGTAAGAAGCGAGAAAATAAAAGATTAAATTACTTTGAGCAGAAAAGAAGTGTGCAAGCGTAAAACCCGCGTCAGACTAAAACTTAGACGCACGTTACATCAGACACAGTTAACAGAGATATAAATAGATAGAGTACAATATTTAGAATATAGAGAAAAAGAGTTGTGATCAAAATACAGAGTTTTCATGTCCAGCAAGAACAGCAAGATCGTAGAGATTGAAGCCTGCTTCACTGGAAGCCACATTAATAGGATCTGATGGCCGGCTTGATAGGCACACCACCCTGATTCAATTCATACCGGAATAGTTTTCGGTTAATAATTTAAAGACACAAAATATTTTGAATTTTTGGCAACCAGTTCCCAAGCTCATGTAGAATGATAAAAGTCTATAGAAAATTATATGCGACTAGATACTCTACAGTGAATAAAAATCCAGGAAAATTATACAGCTTGGTCTTTTTTATTGTTTTGAAATATTAGGCTTACCTATCAGAACCCAAAAGACGAAATATTCTGCTCTGATCCGTAATTTCCTGTGTGATATCACCATTCCTAAAACTTCTGCCTTGCATACCGTGTTTGTGAAAGGCGAGTACGCTATCCGTCAAACAAACTAGAGAAAAATACAATTTGACAGCAAACCTTCTTAATAACAAACTTTCTCCAGTACATAGTTTAAGAAAACTTACCAACAGAATCGATTTGAAAGTCAAACTTAATTTCCGAACACGTTTTCCTACCAGACTTTACTTTTCCATTAATATTTACGAATTTGGCGACACCTTCAAAGGAAAAACAAATTAAAGAGATCAAAAATCAGATTCTGAATAATTTCATTTTTTTAATCAATATGTTTTTAAATGTACACTTACTATCATAGCAAACCATGAGAGTATCCTTCTCTAGTTGCGTAACGCTCACCACATTCATATAGTCCTTACGATTTATCACAGTTGCTGAAAAACAAATCCAGATATTTTAGTTTAGAAACCGGAAATAACTTGGTAGAGAAATTACGTCCATAACTATTTAAGTGAAGGTATCTTAAGCATTTACCTGATTTATCTACCGAATTATTCGTCAACTCATCACTATGAAGCCAGTTACTAGTCGTATTGAGGTTCAACAAGTCCAACTTCAAATTCTGTGAGTCACTTTCTTTACGAACGTTCACACAAACCAAAGGATACTCCACGTCCGGCGTGATGATTATCTCGAAGGTTTTCAACGGCGACGTTATACAGAAGTCAAAGTGCTACACAAGGACCACAAAAACGTACAAATTAGCCGGCACATTCCCTAGAAATGCTTTCTCATTCTTTTTGTCATTTCGTCGGAAAGGAAATGAGCTATAATCTTCTCATCAAATGCTCAAATGCCTTGATGCTGTAGCATGCATCACTTGCGTCAAATTTCATCCTCGGAATTTTCATTTCCTTTTTATACATCGTAAACTTTTGACTAATACTATTACAAGCAAGATAGAAGGAGAAAGGCATTCATTCCAGCTTATATTTTCTGGACGAACGCTTCCCTACTTTTACTATAAGCTTGGAGACTTCAAAAGCACATTTCTCTTCCTATTACATACATTTTTACACGTTTTCCGGCTTACCTTGAGTAGCATAAACTTGTTGAGGGGATCGTACCATTGCATTAGAAACACCCCGGTAGGAACGGCACCACACAAGTATCTATACCCATTATATGGATTTCTCCTTACAGAGCACCTCATACATCCCTTCGTGTCGGCGACTTTAGTAGTGAGCGCAAATTTTCGTGGAACGAGCTTCTCAGGAATTTTATTACTCACTCTCAAGGAGAATCGTAGTGTGTGCTTATTATTTATACTAGCATGTAAGCCTATGAGGTCATGTCTATACAATTGAACAGTTTTTCCGGACAACGACATCAACACATCCTTCACGACAAACATCCACATGGTCCTCCTAAGGATAAACAAGTAAATTGTCAATCCCAGATATGTAGAGACACTTTAGAAAACAAATTACGCTCAAAGTACTTCCTATTCCCGAAAATGGCTTGGTAATGAAATTCAGAACTGTCTACTCTTGTTATGATATGTTTTTATAAAACAGTATAATACCTTTCGTATAATCTCGACATGGCTGTTTCGTGCAGCTCATTTAAATTCAGCGTATAAATCCCTTCCTCCGCACCAAGAAGAATGTGTTGGTCTCTCGTTTCCGGATTAACCCAGCTCACGCAGCAGTGCATTCGCAACGGACAACCGTTAAAAACCTATTATGTCACAAAAAATAAGCATCATGTAAATTCTTCCTTCTCACAAGGAGAAAATTATTTTCACGGAAGAATGGCTTTAATGCGCCAACATTCTCATCAAGTCTTTAAAAGGGAGGAAAAGCAATATAATATTTTTTATTTTCTCTTAAAGTGAGAAAACACAACAATCGTTTTACTTTTTATTAATATCGTCCATCTCCTCTCCCTCCGTTTAAAACCTTGTGTAAATTGACGCATAAAATGTACCTACCTTCATGAAACAAGCCCCCATATGAACTTTTGGAGTAGGAGGTAACCCATTGCTCACTTGTCTAGGCGGACTGCCATTATCTTCATGTTTATTCCTCCTCTCCACTCTAGTTCTTGGTGGAGGTACAGGCGGGAGTCCAGCGGTAAGGTCGGGTCGTCCATTCTGTTGGTCTCCAGCAGTGGAAGACGACGTCGTTGGCATTCTCGAACTAAGGTCTGGTGAGCTACTCAGCATTGCCGCACTGTCACTGAGCGTTCTATTGGTCTGCTGGCGTCTTGGCGAGGCATGAGCACTGACACGTAATTCCACCGGAGTGTCTATATTACCTCCTCTAGTGAGAGTCGAGTCGAGACGTGAGGTGAGCTCCTCAATTTCCCCAGAAAATGAGTTATGTCTTCTACGATCTATAAATGCAATTCAAACAACAAAATCCAAAATAAAATCCATACCAGCACGCCATTATTCCCCAAACCATCAAACAAAGGACAACACCGAGAAAATATGGAAAAGGAGAGAACGAACCCATAAAAAGATTTTACTGGAGACGTGACCAGGATAGAAAAAATAGACTCAAGAGATGAGCACAGATAACTCACCAGACTTTCTCGCACTTCCATTGCTTAAATTATGGTTTCTACTATCCATTAGTTCATGACTAGATACTGACATCGGGTCGCCCATAGGAAGAGTTGCTCTGTAGTGGACAACAGATAAAACTTTAATACGACTCTTTACATACTTTACTTAAATCACTAGCCAAACTAATTACATACTTGACGTTGTCTGCATTTCCCTACTTTAGTCCACAACGACTAATTGCACACACTAAATTTCCTTAAACTAATTAGGTTAAATCTTACATTCTCTAAAAAAGAGTAAACTTTAGATGTTAATATGCATATACTTACTCTTTAGTTATTCTGACGAAGACTTTTGTTTATGTAAACACTAGCGTAGTACTAACACTCGGTAGGAGAGAACAAAATGTTTCAGTCTAATCTTTAAATTTATATTACGTTATACAGTCAAAACAAGTAAAAAAGGTATTTACTTAACGTACTGTTGCGAATAGCCCGCACCAGATAGAAGCCTTTCCCCATGACCCCTGCAAACAACATAAAGTCAAAAGGACACGGTTTTTAAGCAGCACAAAACTCAATGGAGCACAGTGAGTAAAAAGAATTCATTCATTTCTTATAATCTCAAATACATTCCAAGAGAAGGAAAAAGTGCAATCTCATTCAAAGTGATGATACCACCATCAACTACAAAGTCTATAAATGTTCATACATGCAAAAAAAAAAGCCTTGATCTTAATGCATTTTTATATCAAAGACATCAAAAGCCATATACTTAATTGAAATTCAAGTCCATATCAAATAGAGATTTATAAAAGGATTTTTAATCAAAGTCTAAAAGGGATAAATTAGATAGAATCAGACCATGCATATCCCAGGATTATACAAAAAAAACATCCCATCTAAATTCTATTTTTCTTCATACTACTCAACTAGTCAAGGCCAGTGCAAAAAAAATGCAAGTGAAGCATTATAAAATATTAGATTATCCTTCAAAATACCAATATAGAGCGGAAGATTCACGACACGACACACCACCACACAACACATCACCACACTCATAAAAGTTGTAACTTGAAGAAAGTACGAGATACAAAGAGAGAAAGAGCAAAAGTGTAGAGTGAAAGAAGTCAAGAGAGAAAACAATATTGAATTTTTTTTTGTGAAAAAATATCGTTGGTTTTTGTCTCTTATAATTTACCTGTTCATCAATTCCTCATCAATATATTGGAGCAAAGTCCTAATTAATCATATAAAAAGGAGATCATCAGAGATTTAAGATAGAAGACATTGGTTTTTCATCATCAAAATTCCTTCACATTTTTCTTTCTGGTTCTTTTTCCTTGTGGGAAAATTGCTTAGAGAGAACACTTGAATTGTTTTTGTTCTTTCACATTCCACCACGGTATAAAGAACGAGTCTTTTAATAATTAATTTCTTTCCTATCGTGCCAAATACTATTTAATAATTCAGACCTCTTCAGCTTTTTGTCATTTTCCAAATGAACATGGCACAGTCATTTCAGCTCGAATCACGAATAAAAATCAATTCTCATTTATACTTTCACGCATCCCATTAGGCACTATAATAAAGGCATAACCAAACCAGTCAACACCGCCCATCCATCAATTTCATGCCAAACTGACTTCAAAACCAAGCAGAAACTGGTATATAGAACAAAAAATAAAATGTCCCTAATTCTTATCGATGAAGCTAAATATATTGCTAGCCGTAATACTCATTTTTTATGCATATATGCAAACTCACATTCCATAACAAATGTTAATTTCGGAAAAAACTTGGTAACTCTGGAAAATGACTGCTTCCAGGGAAAACGAGGTTATTGAAAGGAGACTACACGTTAAAAGTAAAGGAAACATAAATTATATACTGTTCTGAAGTATGCTAATAAAATATTGATTGAAAACTCAAACTGAAAAAGTTGGGTTAACTGGAAATAGAAAAAATACACTGACGCTTAGTTCAGGAAACAACTAAAACTAATGGAAATTAAGTTGGTTAAAGTAAAATTCTCGAATCAGTTTTACATTATACTTTTTCGTCCTTGAATTGAAATTCGGATTTGGGATTTTTCAAATGTACAACTTACTTTCTGTCGGCATCTTCTCCACCTCTGTCATTCCATTCAAAGGGTAATGGCAA
>JAANSQ010000621.1:0-20967 GCA_036850885.1 Lepidocyrtinus dapeste | reverse complement strand
CCATCTGGATTGGCATACACAATCACAGTAGGTCCCGCGGCATTAGCTGAAACGCTAGATACAGATCTGTTGAACTTATCCACAAGGACTTGTCTTGACTTTAATTTTGGAGAAGCTTCAAACAAACGGTCGTGACGCCATGATTGTAAACGCGATGGAAACGCCAACTTTTGATGCTGCGCTACCAAAAGAGGTGACAATGAATCAATAGGTGTCAAGACGGGAACTGTCGCAACTGGAGTACCAGCCAAAACTTGAGATTCTTTTGCGATTGAGTTGACTACTTGAGGAATGATGGCATTTTCCAAAATCACATTAAATTCGGAGGATTTTGAAGGTCTTATCTCATACTGAATAGTTCCTTCGTTATCCAAGGTATATAATGAATCCCTAGCAGTCCTTGTCAATGTCTTCTCCATTGCTCCTTGGTTTGGGAGCTCGTCAAATAAAGAAGTACTCTGCGACTGGGGCAACGTGCGTCTTTCAAACACCGAGTCTGCATCATCTGCAATATATTGAACTGGTGACACTGGTCTCGAATTCGATTTCCTAAGGATGTAAGACTTGAAAGGTATTCTGGAGGATGTTCCAGTCCTGAGAGCTCCATTCAAGGGAAGCTCATCAAAGAGAGACTTTTCACAATTGACAATGCCACAGCATTTTAAGTAAATTAATAGAAACAGAACAAGATCACAACGCGGATTCATTTCGGCAAACCAAAAGAACTTATTCCGTGCCAAAAACTTTTATTGATTCTGCAATGGGAAGATGACCAGTATGACCACTTAGGTATAAGACCAACTAATTTAAATTGTATTGTTTGAGCTGATGTAATTTCAAAAAGGAAAGTTCAAGAATTTGGGAGAAGTCGTAATCAGCAGACTTTTTTGAAAGAAGAAAAAGTATTTAATCTTTTTTTGACAAAGAAGATAGCGAAATCAGAGAGCAAAACAAGTGGTCATTCATCTCCTTCCCAAAGAAGTGAATCTTTTGAAATTCCATTCGATAGTACATTTATATACAATTTTTCACGGAAAACATTTTTTTTTCTTTAGTTTTCTTTCAATTAGCCCGTGTGTAAAAAATACCCTAATTTTTTGGCAAAAACTCAGTGAACAATAAATCATTTGACACGATTGACATTTTTAAAAAACGTTTCCTTATTGTTATTCATACTCTGTCAACAAACTAGATGATGCCTTCTAGGATATTAATTATAATTTAATACCTAAAATTATAATTTGGATTACAAAACTCAAACTGTTACGGCATACATTGTTTTGTCCAAAAATCAATTCTGCAATCATAATATTTATGTGGGTAAAGCCATGAGGAAATTAATTTCGAGAAGCTATAAGTACTCGCGTGTCATTTATATTTGCATAATGGATGCTAATTCTGATTGAGGTTTTCTAATGCATTTGAGGTAATGTCCTAGCATTTCAGCTTAACCCTTTTGCATTCTGTGTAATCGGAGGATTATCAGTGAAATGCATTAAGAAGAATGGATTATTCGTGTAAATCACCTTTCTCTAAAATCTAAATATCCTCACTCGGTTCTCCTTTGAATTGAATTTTAAAAAAACTTGACAGTTTCTAGGTACTAATGCTATAATGCAATCTAGGTCAGTTTTCAAAGAAAGGGTGCGTCACAGAGTTGAAAATGTCGTACCATTCTATTTCATCGTGTAAAGTCAATCAAGCAACTTAATCTAGATGAATGCCTATGCATATATGCATAATGCAATTTACTTTCTCTATCGGAACAAATAGCTTTGTAGTGATGCAAAACGTAAAAATGGAATGCCTTCTAATATAGCAAGCTTTGGCGTGGGTGAGCAAATTGCTAAAGAGTAATATTAATTATGATTACGAAAACGATCAAGTATATTGTAAATATGATTAAGTAATGTAGTAAAAAATGTGGCCATATTCTCAGCAATTTTTCGAGATAGATGACCTGGCGATTGAAACTTGAACAATTTCAAATAACTTAAACAAAAACATTCAGTAATTCTGTCCCTAATTGGCTTCCTTATATTTGAAAGCGAAAAATGGTCATCATCATTTAGATAATTTTATGGTTATGCTCATGGTTGGTTAGACTGATCCTTATTATTCAATTTGCCTCTTAAGTTGTTTCTCATCTTAATTGGCATTTTCATTTGGAGCACATGCAACCTGTATATAATGGGATTTCCAATTGTCATAAGTTTAAAATATGTGGCGCTAAACCTGCTTAATTCAATGTAAAGTTAAATTATTTTTTAAAAAATAATCATCTTGTATGGACAAGACGATTTCAATTTTCAATACCTTCAGGAATTCATTTTCTTTTTAACAATTTCCCTCTTCGGATTCTCTTGTAAATCTTTAGCAACTTTAACTTTTTACATACTGTATCTTATCTTACCCCATACGATAGTATGCTACTCAAACTTAAAAAATGAAAGTTTCATATTTATTTGAAATTATCAGTTGATTATTGAATTGACGCCTTCATTTAATACAGACTAATCTTTTGTAATCTCAAAAAAATAAGATGCATCCCAAATCCCACAAGATGAATTCTTGAATTCCAGGCACCACAAATTGATGACTGCGGTTTAGCTCTCAATAATTAGGAACATCAAAGATAAGGAAACGATGGTGACTTAGTCCGTACCGTACCTTATGCTTATCGTATTCTTTGTTAAAAATTAAACGTAAAAATGTGTTTGAATAAAAATAAATCGCCTGCTGGGGAGCGCCTACGGAATCATGAAATGATTTTTCTTTGATTGTATGCATTTGTATGTGTCCAAATATCTCGTAGTTGTCAGATAAAGAGGGATTTAGTATTTACATATATTTTTTTCAACTTAACTTCCTTTTGTTCTAGAGATTCTTCAATTATTCATATGAATTTATTATAATTAGTCTCCCATACCCATTTCATTTTGCTTAAAAAGAAGAATTGAGCATGCTGCAAGTGAAGAAATGTTAAAACTGCTGCGCGAAAGACGATAGTATATGATGAACGAGAGAGATAAATTTGTTTTAAAAGACAGAGATTTCGTAAGTTTCAATAATTAATAAGTAACTCCCCACATTTAATGTTGACAAATTCCGATTCTGAATAATATCGATTTTCACAAAGTGGGGGCAGCTTAACCTAGCGTCGAAAGAACTCATGTTCGATCCAGGATCATGGCAGCCTTCGCAAAAGATTCACTGTCTCCACTGATAAAAACCTCCTCAGCTCGTCGACGTAGTCTTGAGCTATGTCAGCAGATAGGAAACCAGCTACTTTCCCAGACAACTCTCACCACATTTTTCTCACCCAAGCAGAAAACCCCTAGTCCGGCAAAGTCTGAACATAGTTGCTCAAGTCAAGGCTCCTTGAACCAAAGTCCATTTAAGCTTATAGACAGCTCCACTAAGTCGCTTTCTCCGTCCTCAGTTTTCTTGGGTTCCGATCAAAATGAAGTTCCAACAACCAGTCCCGCGAACTACCACTATAAGCGCAGGGCGTCGGATTCTCTATGGATTGATACTTTTCCTAAAGTTGGGAGTCTTGTGGATACTGAAGAAGTAAAGGGTGGTCAAACTAGGAGGCGTTCATTCACAACCCAACAAGAAGATCAACCATCGCAGAGTAAAGATGTCTTGGAAGATTTGAAGAACCAAGAAACTCCATGGAGGTAAAATGAAACACATACAATTAAAAGTCTTACATATCTGAAATGATAATCACCTCATTGAAATCCTTCTGGTGCGTTTTGTTTTCTTCCAGTTTAAAAAAATGTAGTAAACCAGTCATTGCATGCAACATTATACCTCCAACGCCACACAAGTCGGCAGAAAAGAAAGTAAAGCAAATAACCATTCCCCGTCTTCTATTTCCATCGAAACGGTCATCTTCAGAGAGCGGGAGTGAAAGTGCCGACGATGGGGTTATTGACAACGAAATTGAGACTGACGTATGCAGCAAAAAAGTCAAAGCGCAAAATGTAAATGCAAATGATTATGTCTCATTGTCGGGCTGTTCTATAGCTGGAGCAAAGCATGATATCAGTGATAGCTTAGTAAAGCATGTAGCTTTTCGCTGGGATTTGACCTTGATTCCTGAAGAGCTTCTTGGGAAAGGAAGTTTTGGTAGGGTGATTGGAGGAATTTACAAAGGTAAATTTTTCGTCATTGAATTTTCCTTTTAATATGATGCATATTAATTGCTTTGAACAATTTCTTTTGTAGGGAAAGATGTAGCGGTGAAAGTATTAAAAACTATAAATGAAAAGAAGGCAGCATCCTTAATTGGAGAGGAAAATGCGTTAAAACTACCATTTCATAACCATATCGCGAGGATGCTCGAGATCTTCCGTGTTGAGCCGGATACGGCGCTGATTGTAATGGAAAAGGTTCCTAAAGGGAGTTTATTCAATTTGATAAACGATCCAAACTTTGAAATGAACTGTAGTCAAGCCATAACTTTCTCCAAGCAAATTGCCTTAGGATTAATATTCTGCCATAGGCACGGCTTACTCCATTTGGATGTAAAACCGCAAAATATTCTCGTGGATCAAAAAAACTGCTGCAAACTCTCCGACTTTGGTAGTTCAAAATTACTTAGTGAATTAAACCATTATCACAAAAATTCAAACGTAAGTAAATTCGAATAAAAATTAAAAAATGGTATATCTAAAGCCATATTCAAGTTTACGCAATTTAAATTTAAACAGCTTCCAGGAACAATTCCATACACAGCTCCAGAGATATTTAGAGGGTTAGTTCCTACGGAAAAATGTGACGTATACAGTTTAGGAATCACAATGTGGCAAATACTCACCAGGGAAATCCCATACGAAGATGTGAATGAACATGCTGTTATATTTAGGGTAGTTTTACCAATTTTAAAAATTCTTCAGAATGTTTTCTTGTTTCAGAGAAGCCAAGGAAATAAATGAATTTTGTTTCAAACTTTTTTAGGTAGTTTCCCAAGGTCTCCGACCTAAAAACTTTACCGATGCCAATAACAATTATTGGTCTGATACTACAGACGAGAAGGAAAAAATCTTAACAAAAAAATATGCTGATATTTACACGAAATCCTGGAACTCTAGTCCAGATCTCAGACCTACAATGACTGATATTCATAAATACTTAATTAAAATACAACTGGAACTACTCGCATAATTCATGTTTACTCCCTGTAAGGTAATACTGGGATTTACATCTGATTTAGTCAAATACAAAACCAAACCCTGTGATTTCGATTAGTTAATGAACAACAGTAAAAATATATTTATTGAGGACAAAAAAAATTTTCGATATTAATTAAAAGTTCCAAAGGTATTCTGTCGTATTTGTACAAAAAATATCACTCATCTTCCGGTATGTCTCCACCAGGAACAAGCTGTATGGAAAGTACAAGAAAGTAATACTTATAAAACTGATCTCTTTGATGTAAATTACTTTTAGGTTAAGATATATATATAAATACTTTAGAGATTGGCAACGAAAAATGCCAGCCAACTAGCCAAAATTATTTTGTTATGAATTGAATTGCCAAAAAAAAATTAATAAGAATGATTAGAAAATAATGTTTAATAAACTTTAGTAATAAAAACCGCCCCTCACCATTGTTATATTATTTCCGTTGAGAAGAATTTGTTCTAATTTGGTAATCCGACGCCCTTCACTAGTCTGTTCATATTCGGTCACGTCCTCCAGGACCATGTTAACATAGTCATCGAATCCTAACAGAGTTCCAACAATCTCCTTGTCATTCTTCATGATAATATGAATCCTAGATCCAATGCATTTGTCCACCAACTCTGTGAAAAATAAGCGACCGTTAGTAGCTTAATATTCTGACAAGAATTTCAAAATTAATATAAAATTGAATAATCTTGATTAATGATAAATTATATAGATACCAAGAGGGAGTAACGTCGAAGGATTCACCGCTGTCGATGCAGAAGACATTGCGTTAAATATTAGAAAATCGGAACCCTCCTAAAATACGATTGAACAACCTAGAATAGTTTTTATATCGCCGTTTAGTACCCTTGACCCTACTTGAACAGTTAAATCTAATGACTTGAAAGTGCTTTTAGTGCTTTTAGCTTATCACTCAAATTTGGTTTGACAAAAAGTTTTTTTTTCTTTTGATTACTACGTGCTTGTACCTATTTCCGCGTTTAGTTTTAATGAAGCGGGGAAATGTGCGAAACGTGTTGACTTTGTTCCTGCCTAATAGAACCGAAAGCAACCAGTGCTTTCTATTTTTTTTCTTTTGATTACTACGTGCTTGTACCTATTTCCGCGTTTAGTTTTAATGAAGTGGGGAAATGTGCGAAACGTGTTGACTTTGTTCCTGCCCAATAGATACGGAGTCCGGACGCGACGCGACGCAAGCAACCAGTGCTTTCTATTTCTATTCATCTTCATAGTTTCACTATAATTTATAAAACAATTTTTCAAGGCAAATGAAATTAAAAATACTGCTTGGCTGTTAATTTATTTCCTCGGTCCAGCAATATGCAATCGTAAAATCGTCCAGAATAATAATGTTATTTACCTTCAAATGTCTCAATGTAATTAGATTGGAAAGAAGCCCAATTACACAATATGCATGATAACGCAACCCTAATCCAACTCCATGAATATCCTGAAGGAAGGAAGAAGTCTTTCCATTGACCATCCCACCATCAATATCAATATTTTAAAAAAGTTCATGATATGATACCGACCTCAGTCCATTTAAAGAACCTGCTATTTTTATTTACGTTGGTACTTAATAACTAAACATTAGATGTATGACATATGAATCATTTTTGTGAAACTTTTTGTCTTCAACATCATTTACCGAAAAGTATGAGAAAATCTGCTGATATGCTTATAGCGATCGATTGACTTCGACGCGACACTACACCTCCTGTTTCATGTCTACTTCCGCTTCACCATTTTTCACTCATAATTGGCATGGCAAACTATACTGGCTCGACTGGGTCTAGTTAAGTTACAAGTTGGTGTAAAAATTCATCACGAAAATCTAGTTGAAGTTGAGACAAGACAAGAAGACTCTACTAAGATTCACTCTTTCTCTCGGTTGTGCAATTTAGCAATATAAAAAAATCATGAAGAATGTGAAAGGGGAAGGTTGAGACTGTAATGTGCTCGTTTTCTCCTTGCCTTGGTTTCTTCACACGATCTTATCACATGGAATTTGGAACGATGGAACGTATGGAGTATGGAATATGGATAGACTGTTCCTTCTTTTTGATATTTCGGATATTTTGGCATGTAAATACTTGTTCATTTGGAGGAAACAACCAACGCTTAAACCTGGCTAAATACTCACCTGCTGACCATCATTTTTATCGTGGTTTGTTTCAGTTGAAGTAAATAAGGAAAACGGGATAAAGTCCAATAGGATTCCAATAGGATTTTTCCTAATGGAAAAAGTCGCCAGCGAAAAGTTGGATACTAATCAAGAAACTGTGAATTGTGATTGCGAAAGTGTAACTGAGTATTGCTATTTATTGCATCACTATCACTACTACATCTTCTATTGATGCAGCAGGTAATAAACTAATTTCTCAAAATGTATATATGTCTATCTTATCTTTAGGGAATAGCGATAAAGTAGTGGAAAGTTTTGGGGATTCCTTTTACGCAACAGCAAACACTTTACTTTTACGCTAAATTAATTTTGTAAGGAAGTGGAAAGAGAGCGTACACAACAACAAAAGAGCAGGTGGAGCTGCCTCTGGATTGATTTGATTTAATGCAACAGCTGATTGTGACTTAATTATTGTAAAGTGGGGTAGTCCGGTTCAAGTGCACCTTTCATTGTTTCATAATTCACCGACTATTGATAATTCACTTGTAGCAAATGCATGAAACGGTAGACTGAGAAAGTGAGAAGTACATAATTTTGTAATTTAGTGCTCCAGTGCAGTTACACCAAAAATGGGTGGACTTTGATGTAAAATCCTATTGTTGAAACATTAGTATAATTGTTGGTAATGATTATGGGATTATAATATAATTACATATTAGGTAAAATATAATGTCGATCGTAGGTGAACGTTAGGCAGAAGCGAATCTTGAAGGCTTTGCTCATGACTAATCAATTAGTGCTGGTGCTAATTTTTTGACTGGAATTCATTCTTACTACTTTCACTTTCATAATGAGAAATACAGTTTTGAAAACTATTTAATTATTTCAAATTGCTGTTCTTGCTAAAGCGCACCTGTTGTTTTTGTTCTGTCATTAGGTCTCTCGGTCTGTGTTATGAAGCGGAGATGTTGACGTTGACTTGGCGTTTTGAATTTGGAAGTACGCCCTACTACTATTAAAGTCAACGAGTTTATGTGTGATTGTGACAATTTTAAATGTGGATTTTGTAAGTTTACCAAAATCATATTTTCACGATTTATCCAATCAACATTTTGCATAAAAATCATGTAAAATTTAGATAAGGCATTTATAAAAAGAATTTGATTTGTGTTACCTGTGCTTGTATGATTTTATAGGAATAATGGCATCTCCAGAATCAAATGTCCACAAAGCCCCTGAAACTGGTTTTACTGTTCCAGATAACAGTTTTCACATTAAATCATGCCCCCTTCCCCTAAGTATTGTTCACCCCGTTATGATTTTGTTTTTTCTGTTAAATAAATAAGTGTTTCCATATTTCAGATTTATTTTTGTGTGTTTGGAATAGATTTAGGTTTGAGTCGATAAAGTTCATAGAATTCATTCTTAGATTCGTTCATAAATTTTTCTTAAATTTTCTTAAACCTTATTTTATCAGTTTATAAAATTTTGTCAAAATGCGCGTGGTAGCTTTGGTAAGCGGGGGGAAGGATAGCTGTTACAATATGATGATGTGTGTCGCTGCGGGGCATGAAATTGTCGCTTTGGCCAATTTACAACCTGCTCATTGTGGTGAGTTTCGAAATCTTCGCCAATCTGTGCTGATTTTTAATAAAACGAACATTTTTAAGTGTGGTACTTCTCTTAGATGAAATGGACAGTTATATGTATCAGACGGTAGGTCACGATGGTATATCCTTGTACTCTCAGTCAATGGGGCTTCCTCTGTATAGACGCGTGATATCAGGTCAAGCAGTAGTTCAAAGCAAGGAATATTCTCCAACTGAGGGCGACGAGGTTGAAGATTTGCATTCTCTTCTTTGTGAAATAAGGGTAAATAACCAAGTCAAGTAATAATAATGTCAAAAGTTAAACTGGTAGAACCAATGGTCATGTAATTTTATTTCCTTGGTATACAGGATGATATTCCTTACGATGGAGTTGCTGTTGGGGCTATATTGAGCGACTATCAGAGAGTTCGAGTTGAGAACGTGTAAGACATTTGCTACTGGACCAGGCTCTGTGATGGTAACTTGGAAAGCGCCTCAATATAAATTAGATTTTCTATCGTAGATGCACAAGGCTGGGTTTAGTGTCCTTGGCTTATCTATGGAGACGGGATCAGACAGAGCTGTTGCAGGAAATGATTGAGGCGGGAATAAACGCTATTATCATTAAAACTGCTTCACTTGGTCTAAATCCTGATTTGCATCTGGGTCAATCCATCGCAGAAATGCAGTCGCACCTTATGGATTCGGTTAGTCAGCCATGATACCATGAAAGACATTTAAAATCTTCCTTTGACATGTGACATCTATTCGAAGCATTCACAATTCAACTGCTTAATATATTTTATATTTTCAGAAAGAAAAGTATGGGATAAATGTGTGCGGAGAAGGAGGCGAGTATGAAACGTTCACGTTGGACTGTCCTTTATTTCAGAAATCGATTGCTTTGTAAGTTTGGGATAAATAGATCAATTTTAGCTCAAATAAATTCATAGTAATGAATGATTACTAATCAATGAGTCGGATTTCTAGGGAAGAGTATGAAAAGGTTATTCACTCAAACGATGCGTTCGCTCCCGTAGGATACTTGAAGCTTAACAAATTGCATCTAGTCAAAAAGACTGTAAGTAAAAAAATTTATTTATTTGTTGGTGGTAGGGAGATGGGGGTGAAGTTGAATTTGCTAATTAATTCTTGAAGGTAACGCCTGTAAAAGAAGAATCATTTGAAGATTGTGAAGATGAGGATGCCATATACCAGGAGCCATTACTAACTCGCCAACAAGATAGGTTACGACTACATCGGAATCCCATAAAAACTCCGGAGGACTTTGTCTCCGACCTGATTGAATGTAACAAAGCTATTTGCTGTGATTGTGATGGGAGCATGGAGGGTTGTTCCTGGGTTACCGGCGACACAGAATCAGAAAGGCACTGTAAGCTACACTGTTCAGCGCGCAGAAAAGACAAAGGAATTAACGGAAGATCATGTGGATCTAGTAGTGAATCTGAGGCTGGAACCTCCTCCGCCGCTAGGGATCTAAACGCTTCAATGGATGATACCGCTGTGTGCCAAACTGTTCACATTTCCGAAAGCAACCCGTTACGTGTCTCTCCTCAAGTTACAGCTAATGGTGGGGGTTGGTGTTGGGTTGTTGGCGTGGAGGGTAAAAAAGACAATTGTCCTAGTGAAAATGAGGAAGTGAATGGAGAAAGTAATCCTATGAAGAATGCTTTGTCATCTTTAAAAAGTTTGTTGTAATGAATACTTTCCAATTTGTTTATTCATTTTACGGAATCACATCTTTAAATTTAGACTAACAAATTACCACACTTTTTGAATATGATTGTCACGTTATTACATCTTGTTTCAGGCATTATGGAAGAAAATGGGTACAACTTATCCGACATGATAAGCATCTGTATGTATGTGAGCAGTATGGAAGATTATCCCGAGTATAACAAGGAGTACATTAAATTTTTTGCGGCCCAACCTCCTGTTAGGGTTTGTGTAGAGGCGCCACTTCCGTTAGGGTAAGTCAAAATTCATATAAGTTTTTTCTGAATCCAACTTTTGATTATAAATTTGTTGACTTTTTGTGAATTAAATGTGTGCAGGTCAGCCATTCTAGTGGAGGCTTTAGCTTATAGACCATTGCCCGATGGAGAGGGTAATACTCGACATTGTATGCACGTTCAGGGTATCTCTCACTGGGCACCTGCCAATATAGGGCCTTATAGTCAGGCTTGCTGGGTAACCAAGGATATTAAATTTATCAATTTAAAAGTTTGATTCAGCTTGAAAACAATTAAGCTGATTTTATTTTGCGGGAATAGGTTGGTGACATCATTTATATTGCCGGGCAAATTGCCTTAGTTCCTGGCAGCATGAAGTTGATAAATGAAGGAGGAGCTAGGATGGAATGCCGATTGGCGCTCAGGCATCTATCCAGGATATTGAGAGCTGTAGACTCCAAAGTTGAAATACGCGATATTGTTCAGGTCAGTTGTAAATGCTTAAAAATCAAAAGTTCGGGTTTCAAAGTAGCCAAATATTTATAAAATAAAACGTACGATTTTTTCTCTTTCCTGTAGGGGATTTGTTTCGTGACTGATGAAACCTACATCGAAGAATGTCGTCAAGAACTGGAGAAACGCACAAACAACTCCATTGTTGAATACATTGTAGTCCCGAGACTCCCCCGCGATGCTAAAGTGGAGTGGCAAATATGGGCTCATAAGCACAATACTGCATTTGAATGTAATTGAGATTTCATAAATTTTTCATTTTGAAGCTCAAGGTTGACTAAAGTATTTTTCTTTCTTTCTTCACAGATGAAGAGACTGGATGTTACTTCGGAAACGAAACTGTCAAAGTGAAAATAATCAGACGGTGGAACTACGAGAATCGTATAGGAGCGATTGTGTGCCGAGCTTCAGTAGTCAATGAAGGTACTACATTGGACATTGACGTGCTTCAGGAGGTGATTGAATACGCTTTGAGGAAGTTGCTTAAAGAGGCTGATAAGTCTTCGTCTGAATGCATTCTCCGAGTGTTTTACCGAGTGAATGCGTTAAAACCTGATGATCTTCTAGAAGTACTCGAGTTGGAGTCCTCAAAATACTCTGTTGCTTTCTCTATCCTTCCAGTTTCTGGCTTGTTGCTTCAAAATACGGCTCTCAGTGTGTGTGGAGTGAGACACCAGTGAAATTAAAAAACAAAATCTCATTTAAAATTTAAAAACTTTTATGTACTTTCTTGTTTCCGTTATATTCAAATTGGGGTGCCAATATAATTCCCTGTGCAAACGAATTCATTGTATTGATTAAAATTAAGATATTTTGCGTCACTGCGATTCCAAATTGAAAAAAATATTGAAAAAAATCACATCTGAAGCCATCGAAAAATTATTCTCTTTCAAATATGCACGAAGTTGGGGAGCCACGATTAGGGATTCAATATTAACGTAATTATTTATTTAAAATTGTTTCTAGTTTCTAGAGTTTTTTATATGATTTCGTTTTGTTTCCGATTGGTATCGATTATTTAATTAGATAAATTAATTTTTCTACAAACTAATAACCAGAGGCGGGGGATAAGGGAAGCTTTGCTTGCCAAAGAATGATGATTTTGTGCCTTAACAAGCGTTGTCCTTCTTTCATCAAATTAATCTTTCACCTCAGCTTTAAGCTATGCTGTTAACGCAAGCTTTAAGTAACAATCCGGACTATAATTATCAATAAGCTAAATTAATACAGATAGAATTGCATTTGTATTTGTAGCACAAAACAATCTACACATCGTTGTGAAATTGTGACATAGAAATACTGGATCACATTTTTTAAAAATCATAAAAGTATAAATATTATGCGTGTTAAAATGTTATTGCTTCAAATAATGAGAATCTATTTTTACCTACCATGTTAACTCTTCCAACCAATAAAGTTTGTGCTATATCAAATCAATAAGCTAGGAAATTACCTAGATTGTAAATTTCTTTGTTTAGATTAAGAATATATGATTTACGATTACGTCCTAAATGAGTGCAAGTTGTGATTATTTAAGTCATTACTATACTGTTTCTTCTTTTGAGAGTACAATAAAACTCTTAGAAATAAACGATACTCCGTGAACTCACTCATAATCAGTCAGTTAGTTGCATTTGTTAAGTAAAAGGATCATATCATCCACCATCAGTTATTCGTACATATTCATTTCAAAATGAACATTATGAATTTTGAATAAAAGTTTCGTGGGACGAAGGCCTAATATTTATATGATACCTCAAGAGTTACATATTACATAACTCGGTAGTAATTAAGTAATTCGTAGATTGGTTTAGATTAGTAGATTATGGTAGGCCATGGACTTACTCCCAGTTGTCTTAGTGTGCATTTAACTTGATTCGATTCTCGCATGATTAGAGGCAATAGAGGCTATCTGTAGTATTACAAATTCGTTCGTGGCTTCAAATCCACGGATGAACGTCGAAGTGAAACTCATGAAAGAACCAATTAAAAAAGTGAAGGATAACTTTCCATCGCTACCGCTATAAGTTTAAGATACGACAGGTGGAAATAACAAGATTTAGATTTTTAGACTTTTTACCCCAATCGTGAGTTTGTAGAGAAGATTTATTTCGTTAAGCTGAGTGATGAAGTATTCATGGCTACAACGTCATACTTTAATAGAATTTTCCGTTTACTAGCTTAAGTGCATCTCTAGTTCCTAGAATCTCAAATATTTATCCTTCATGAATGGTTGAGTTTTGCTGAACATTCTGATTCAATTCCCTTAAGTAGGGCCAATAAACGCTCACGTTTTCTATTAGAATTTGTGGTCGCCCGTGCTCCTGATCATCATTACGTTTTGTGACCACTCATACTCATATGGCTACCTTTGTGATGCATGGATAGACTTGAACACAAATATTTACCTTTTATAAGGATGTGTTAATACTTCGACCAGCAACTATAATTACTTAATTCCCAGTATCTAGATCTACCAGAAACATTTCTTATCGGTTGAGATGCCCACAAAGCCACTAATAACTTGTTCGTCTCATCTTTTCGATTTCAATTCGAATTTCAGTTAGTAGACGTTAAGCAATCAGCTACGAGTGAGTCTTCGAATGGAGAACTAAAATGGAGGAATGTTTCAGTTAGCTTTTGTACTTTAAATGCTCCACATTACTCCGTTACTTGCAGTGTAGTTGAATTAGGAAATTCACGATAATTTCAGTCGAAACTAGGGAATTTTAGAATGACGGAAATGCATCTGGATTTGTGTATCCAAAGCACCACCCATTTACTGGAAACAGTGGCTTCCATCAAAGAAAACATTCGAATCTTGGAGGTTTTCTTAAATTCCGGGTTGACTTCTGTGGAATACAACGATAAAGGGTTCGTTGTGAGCAGTGATAACTACTCAGGTAGTTTCAGTGGAGCATCTGCATCTTACGAAAAACGATCATATCAACCATTCATTGACATGATTCCATCGGAATTAGCAAACAAGAATCATCTAACCTGCTGTTGCATGTGTCGTTTCCGTCATGGGGCAAACCGAGAAACTCTTAATAGGACAGATTCTCGAGCTTCCGCGACGACAATGTCCCTCACAAGCAACTCGGCCAGTATGAAACGAAAGGTAAGTTAATAAATAAAGTGTCGCTTCAGATCAAATTAATTGGATCCTTTAAGCAAATTTTTGACGTTTCTAGGCTCAGTCTGGCCCTAGGCTCATTCCGCGACTCAATAAAACTGCAAGCCTAAGACGAGAAACGGTTTTGCAGAAAGTAGGGAGGAAGAATTCATTTTTATAACATACTTTCTCAATTCGAATAGATATAATCAACCTACTTACAATGTTACAATATTGAATATTATCTCTGGAAAACAACATTTATTTCTTATATCAATAAAACAAGAATACTAAACTTTAAGCTAGCTCTAAGCCACTAATCTTGACATGGACAGAAATTCACTTTTACTTTTCATTTCTATGCGCAACTTCCTACTCATACTTATTACCTTGCAAATTTTCTATAAAAAACTTGATATAGCCACGAGGGAGACTTCTCTTTTTTTCCGTTGCCGGTACACATAAACACATTACATGCCTGATTAAACCATTCCGATTTACCGCTGGTGATGTTTTTTATTCATTTACATGTTACATCATGCTAATCGCAATCGTCATCGTCTGAAGAAAATCCAAAGTAGATAAAAAGTCAAGTGAGTGGCTATATAGAGGACTTTGATTAATAGCTCTTTTTATAAACCGCGGTACCTAGTCTTGTTTGATTCGATTCGAAAAAAGTCAAGGCTATTTATTAGGTTCTCCGCACCTCGAAAATCTTTAGGGTTTATTGTTTACAATAACGCTTATTGCATTCAAAAATCGATCTCTTGGTACTCAGCATGAATTTTGCATAAACGCACCAGTGTCATCAAGCTATATCAATTATTAGACCTAATAACACTGCAAATTAAAAATATTTCAATATTTCATTGTAAAAATCTTCATGAAATATAAAATGTAATTTTCTATTATAAGAGCAGGATGTAGATTTTTCTTTTTCTAAGCGTTACAAGAGCAAAGTATTATTTTTGAGCATTGAAGCTGGTTAATTCCTAAAAATCTTAATTTGCCCCTAGCGCCAGCTACTATTATTTTGGAATAAATAAATTATTGATGATAAAATGCTCTTTACAGATCAATATACAGTTGACTAATCATGCGAATTATATAAAATACTAAACATAGCTCATTCAAGCATGCTTTAATATCATAAATCTAAGTCTCTGAATTTGCAAAACGAGCCTGTTTTAACTTCTGCCGAAGAACAGTTTAATCAAGAGCGCTTTAGGGTATACCGTATTGTTTCAAATGTTGCGTTAGGCTTAAAATAAAGGATTGTTCTTTTAATTTATGAAAGAGTTTATAAATAGCTAATTGAAAATAAGGTATTCCTTTAATTCCAAAAATATGGCCGTGGCTGATACTAACTATTCCCATTACTGAAACTGAGGAGAAATGATGAGCGCTGCCTTTGTGCAAAACGTAAGCAAAATATTAATGAAATTATATGACATGATAAAGAAAATAAATGGAGAGAGGTCCGTCCTCCTTGACTATTGCTCCATGTATTTAACTTTAAATAAATATGTTTTCCGTCATGCCTCAGAGATCAACCCATTGTCGGCTTCTTTTGATGGGATATGACGGGAGAATGCTCATCACAAAAAAAGCTTTTTAATTCAAAGAGGTGTAGCTCGGCAATTTATGCAAGATTAAAAATGGGTTTGAGCAGAATATCAATATTTATGTTACTCGAGTTAAACAATTTTTCGCACACAATCCACAACACAATCTTGTTACAGCCAACTGTCTAGAATTGATAAAAAAAAGCATGATTATGATTAAATTCTACCTAAACGGTTCATAGTGAGGTAGTTTCGTCATGTAATGTCAGTACTTTATAATCATCTTGGTGGAGCTTTTACTTCTTTTTATTAAGCATCACATTTTACACTCAAGATGGACCTGGAGTTAAGAATAGTATGAGTCTTTTCACTATTATGCGGCATAGCCCAAGCTTACATAACTTTTAACGACTATGTTGCTGGAGCATGTATGCAGTTTTTAGGTGTTGTCAATTTGTGACAAAAAGGAAATGAGGCAATAAATGCATCACAAGGAACAAAGAAGGCATGTAATATTTTTTCGTTCATCTGGTTTCCTTAAGTTAAGGGATAGACAAGGATGAGCGCGTAAAATGAAGAGTTAACAATAAAAAGGTGTCTTGTGAAGTCTGTACAATAATTGGTATGAAGGTTACGTTTTTCAACAATAAAAATAAAAACTCGATGAATTCTACATAAAATTATTTTACTGTATGAATCAATAAAAAATAACACCACTGATATTGAGTTCCGTTTCGATTAAGGACTTACAACGAAAGATCAACGGCATAAAATTCAAACGCATTGAAAAAATCATTTTTCCCATATAATTTTTCTCATGTTGATGAAGTAAGAAAAGGACTATTTTTTTTAGAAAAATATCTTCCATTTTCCGTTGACAGACATTAACAAGAGCAACTCGGACAATTTTCTTGTTCAAATGTGCATGAAGAAAATTGTTTTCTTCTTCTGTCACATCTTCTCTCTACTTAAACTCAAATTATTGTATTGCTTCTGCTGATATTACCAACTAGCTACTATTTGGCTATAAGATCCCTACTTGATAACTGCTATTTCGCGAGTCAGTCACTCCAAGGGTAGCTCACCTGGTTCCTCACCTGTTGAATGTTTCTACGTAGAGTAACATTCCCCGTCCGAAGGAGGCAGAATTTGTTGAAAATACGTACCATGACGATGTCGTAGTTGTTGTGAGATGTAAGGTTTGCAATTGAAGAAAGAATATTGCGAGCGATAAAAGCTGGTACATTTTTAAAGTTTGATTTTAGGTAATCCCTTTCTAATCCTCAAGATTATCATAAACTTTTTCCCTGTGTCACGCTGGATTCGAGACAAAGACCCTCCAGGCCAAGAACACGACGACAGAGTAAGCATGAAATCAAGATTTTTCTTAGGTTCGACCATGTTGGTCACAGAAATGGGTAGGAGAGAGGCTGGTCAAACTACTGCAAATTGTAGGCTTCTTCAGTCTCAACATGAGTTATTAGAAGCAGTAGGTTTCATAGCTGAATTTAATGAAAAAAGCTTGAGGACTGGGCGTGCAAGAAAATGAAAACGTTTTGTTTTCACGCATTTCAATAATTTAGCAAAACTAAAGGGAAATTTGTATTCAAAATTCATATTCTTTGGCTTCGTGTGAAGCTTTAGTGATTGTAAACATTTTTCCTTTCTTAAAGTCCTATTCTACTTAAACAATGGGAACATTAGCGGATTTTTCGCAGCCTAAGCAATTATATTGTTTGAGCAGATGATGAAATACACGAAAAACTGAACCAGAAACACTCAAGTGCGAAGAGGCAACAAAGCAAACGTCTTTCTTTATACTTTCTTGTGAGAACAGTGAACATTCAGCAAGTTCAGGAGCACGATATTTTTTTTCCTTTTGGCTCCAGGGTGAGTGAAGACATACGGGAAAAAGATGAGCAAGTTAGGCAAGGCAAAACCATTAAAATAAAAGTAATAACAATAACGAGGAGAGTGAGACAAATAGGGAACATGAAAAATGAACTAGAAGCTAGCCAAACCATCACCTCTTCGGAAAACAAGTCAACACTGAAAAGTGCTTCAACTTGAGAAAACAGGAGTCATCAGTTAACGTTTGGTATGGACAGAGGGCTCCGTAACAAGTGTTTCACCATAATTTTTCAAAGACAGATAAAATGGAGTATGGAGTACAGTAAAAGATAAAAATCAGAGGAAGAGGAAAGCATCAAACCGGATTTCAGTAGGACTTGGGCAATGCCTTGTTTATACTTTTAATTAAAGATGAAATTGATACGACTGTTCAATTCAGATTTGTCAGGAGCTATTAATTAAAAGACCCAAAGGAATTCCAATAGCTATATTACATGTATATTTATTTTATTTTATATACTTCAATTTGTTCTCATTTATTGACTCTTCAGTAAAAAAAAAATGGGTTCAGCTTATAAACTGCCAGTTAGGTTTTGAATTAAAAGCAGTTTCAAAACCAACATTCCCAAGGTCCTGTATAATACCCGGGATGAAGCCGTATATCTTCTAAGCGCTGCCAATTGTTCACGAAAGGTAAAAAGAAACAAAAAATGCAATCGTCATTCCATCGGTAAGAAATTCATAAAGGCCTTCGAGAATTTTTTAATGGCATGCCACGGAGGAAAAATCGGATATTTAGATTATGAGTCTTGGACCACATAAAGAATCCTTTGTATATCCAAATGTAATCCAATGACCGAGCCAAGAGCTTGCTCGGCTCATTTTTTTGTGTGTGAATGGGAAATATCTTCTCACACGACGGACGCATTTCCCTTCATTGTAAGTTTACACGCATTATTAAGGAGAAGAAAGAAGTATTATACAGCTAAAAAAATACCTTACGTTTCAAAACTCAAGCCAACTAATCCAACTCTACAGTTTTCTAACGAAATCTATTCTTTTACAAAATGAATTCACTTATTTCTTTTCATTAGCTTTTTAAAGGAGGCAACTAGCCACAACAGCGTATCGTTTCATGGTACCTACAAGAAATAATACTTCCTTTAACAACTTGGAGTTCTCTTGTGTCGTCCCTAACCGTGAAAAATTTTCATCCCCCTCCAAAAAACAAGCAAAGCATTTTTCACGAGAAGGAGCTCTTTGTTACCGCATCATCATCGTTTTGGCTATTTTACGTTCTCATTTCAGTTCCTCTCATTTCCTTCTCCCTTCCACCACCACATTTCAGCACTATCTGGCTCTCCTTTACAATTCTTAAGACAGCGAACAGGGAACAAACTCACGGCTTTCCTCTGAAGATGATCTGATGATGTTGATACCATTTGCTTTGAGCAAGTTAAGTTTTCCTCGTGATATGATACTAACGCTTGTAATACTAAAGTAAAGATTGTAATGAAAAGAGGGGAAAACCTTTTATCTTAATGGTGTACACGTAAAAAGTGTATTTTCTAAGGTTTTCAAGCAGGCATCCCTGTCCCAATCTAGAAATCCAAGTTGTCTTGTACGTCGTCGTTAAATGTGAAAAAAGGATGGCAAAAGATGGAATTAAACTCCTGCTGTTGAGTGAGCCGATAATAACGAGTTTTTTCTTGGCCTTTCATATTCTCCGAACTTGAGTTACGCTGTAAAGTGAACAGTCAACAGCGTTAGCCTTCTAAACTGAGAAGCTTCAAACTTGCATGTAGAGTCAGGGAGATGTGAGGGTTTGTTCGGCAAACGCACGAGATAAAAGAGCTTAAGGGTAAATAGAGTATATACCGAGTAAGCACACAGTCCGAGTCTATATTACCAATATGCATTAACAGATATTTTAAAAAATGGTTATGGTTATACAAAAGACTACATTAATACATTATGAAAGGCTTCCTTGCATTAAAGTACATTGTAAATGTGACTCGCAAGATCAATCCAATCCAATGTATACTGAGATGCTGGCAAAGAGCAGCGTGTTATGCATAAAAAATATTATTATTATCCCTCGTGATATTATAGAGAGGAATATACATATTTATACAGGGAGAATATTTGCCATCTCCTTTTTAGGTTCCGCTTTACATTTACCTTTGCTTCCCTTTAAGCTTACAGCTTCACGTAGGAAATGTAGTGGTTCAGTTAGTAATGTTTCTTATGCCCGTGTGTATTACTTAAGTTTACAGATACACAACAGACAAACCTACAGAGAAAAAAAATCATGTAGACATAATACAAGGCAGAAGCAACAACATTTTAAAAAATATTTCCTTTTTCTCCAAATGAATATTACCATTTCACACAAGAAAAGAAGAAAAGACTGAAGAAGAGAAACAGGCTTCTTCTGTTCCTCCGATGATCATAGTCATCATCATGTTTCAAGGTGTATTTTACTTACAGAGAGATAGAGTTTATGTAGTCTTTAGACAATTCTAGTTAAGTCCAAGTCGGACTCATTCCGAGGAAGTCTTACATTCTCACAAAGAGTCTAAAGCACTAACAACATAAACAACCAAACCGTCCAAGAAGTTCTAGTTTCTAGTGAATATTGTTGCTTGGAGGAGCTCATGTATTTGCGTATGCGAAAATTTGCTGAGCTGAAGTAAAAGACTAAAGCGGCTAATATTCCGTCCAGATTATGTCTTTTGCCTTGAAGTTGGAAACTACTCCGAGCTGACCTGTTGAAGTGTGTAGTGGGCTAGAAAAAATCTGAAACTTTCATATAAGTTTCAAAAAGAAAATCATAAAAAATTGTGTCGTTATTATAAAATTACCTAAGCAAATGAATAAATTGATATAGATATTTGCATATAATAGTTTTTTCCAAAGTGATCAGTGCAATTAAAGTGTATTCTTCTGCATCGCAATTTTATCACTTCGTTAATACAGTTTGTTACGAAAAGACTCCCTTAATTGGGATCTAAAATGACGGAATAGAGTTGAT